>CAUYQU010075936.1:0-26958 GCA_963574635.1 Cheracebus regulus | reverse complement strand
AAAATGCTCATCATCACTGGTCATAAGAGAAATGCAAATCAAAACTACATTGAGATACCATCTTACACCAGTTAGAATGGCGATCATTAAAAAATCTAGAGACAGCAGATGCTGGAGAGGATGTGGAGAAATAGGAACACTTTTACACTATTGGTGGGAATGTAAATTAGTTCAACTATTGTGGAAGACAGTGTGGCGATTCCTCAAGGATCTAGAAATAGAAATTCCATTTGACTTAGCAATCCCATTACTGAGTATATATCCCAAAGATTATAAATCATTCTATTATAAAGACACATGCACACTTATGTTCATTGCTGCACTGTTTACAATAGCAAAGACCTGGAACCAACTCAAACGCCCATGATGATAGACGGGACAAGGAAAATGTGGCACATATACACCATGGAATACTATGCAGCCATAAAAAACTATGAGTTTGTGTCCTTTGCAGGGACATGAATGAATCTGGAAACCATCATTCTCAGCAAACTGATACAGGAACAGAAAATCAAACACTGCTTGTTCTCACTCATAGTTGAGTGTTGAACAATTAGAACACATGGACACAGGGAGGGGAGCATCACACACTGGGATCTGTCGAGGGGGACTAGGGGAAGGATATTGGAAGGTAGGGAGTTTGGGGAGGGATAACATGGGGAGAAATGCCAGATATAGGTGATGGGGATGGAGGCAGCAAACCACATTGCCATGTATGTACCTATGCAACAATCCTGCATGTTCTGCACATGTACCCCAGGACCTAAAGTGCAATAAAATATATTTTTGAAAAATAGACTTCCATTCCTTTAGTGTCATGGTGTTCTTTATCTCCACTTATTTTATATATATATATATATATTATATATAATATGTATATTATATAATATGTGTCACCACACCTACCTGATAATGCATTGTTATATGTTATAGAAAATAACCACTTTATATATATATGCTTTTTTTTGAGACAAAGTCTCACTTTCTTGTTCAGGCTGGAGTGCAGTGTTGGTGCGATATGGCTCACTTGCAGTCTCAGCCTCCAGGGAGCAAAAGATCTTCCCACCTCAGCCTTCAGAGTAGCTTGGACTGTAGGCATGATACACTATGCCCAGCTGAATTTTTATTTATTTTGTTTTTGTTTTTGGTAGTGACAGGGTCTCACTATACTACCGAGGCTGGTCTTGACTTCCTGGGCTCAAATGGTCCTCTGGCTTCAGTTCTCCTAGAGTGCTGGGATTACAGGCATGAGTCACCACACCTACCTGATAATGTATTGTTACGCATTCATTATAGGAAATAACCTCTTTATCTCTTATAAGAGGTGATCTATCTCCACAAAAATATTTCAAGTTAAAATTTACCATAACATTTCTGATTTTTTAATATCAAATTTTGAGTAGGTAGTCATAACTATAAAGTCCTGGAATCCACTTATGTTGGGTCTCATGCAGTACCTTATAAAATAATTTTAAGAATGGTGTCAATTATTTCCTAGGATAATTTTTTTATTTCTATACTATTATACTTGAAAAAATATATATCACCTCACTGATTCCTTGTAGATGGTGTTATGGGCTGACTTATTTCACTTCAAACTCATATCTCAAACTCTTAATCCCCAGAACCTCAGAATGTCACAGTGTTTGGAGGGAGAGTCTTAAAAGAGGTAATGAAGGTTATATAAAGTCATGTGACCTGCCTTAGTGAAACCTAACTGGTGGCCTCCTAAAAGGGGATTTAGACACAGAAGAAGGGACACCACGGAAACATGGATGTGGACAAAAGACCATGAGAGGGCACATCAAGGAGGCAGCTGTCTACAAGTCAAGCAGGGAGGCCTCAGAGGAAACCTTAATCTTCAGAACTGTGAGAAAATATATTGGGTTTTCTCAATGGGTGGAGGCAAGGTTGTTTAAGCCACTTGGTTTGTGGTGTTTTCTCTAGTAACTGAATACTAATCGGTATGTAAAGACTTTTAGCCAAAACAAACACATAGCACAAAGCACTGCTTTCTTATTATGTAATCAATTAAGTTCGATAAAGAATAAGACAAAGTTAGATTTTCTACAATGAACATGAGCTTGTTCCACATAACAAATTATACATTTGAAGGGACTTGGAAAGGAATACATTGGTGAGCCCAAGGAAAACGAAAATTACAACAGGTCAAAACCAGCAACACCACAACATTAACAGAAAATCTTGGAAAACATGAAAAGAAAGTGGGTGCTCAGGGTAAACTTTCCATTATACTGGAATTTTTGACTACATTTAATGGGAAAACATAGGTTTATGGGTTTTTTGGTTTGTTTTTGCTAAAGACATACTAAGGAACTCTTACTTTTGGAAATAAAATGACTGCAATGGGAGTGGCAATTAAAGCTCATTTGGAGAATACTAAAACATTGCTAAAATATTCAACTTATTTTGCTATTGTTCAGTGAAGTGTTTCAAACTTTCCTACTGAGCAGTTCATGTTCAATCCCTAATGCAAATAGATTCAGTTCCAATTCATTTCATCCCCATGTTTTACTTATTTGTATCCTACTGAGTGATTTTTGATGCCAGATATTCTCTTCTTCTCCTACATTTTATATTTTATCTGTTCAATTTCCCACTGAGGAGTTTGCTAGATATCCTGTCTAGCAATAAGTCACATTTAAGTAAATATCACATTTTTGGAATTCTAATGGTCAGTGACCATTCAGCTGAAAAGATAAAATATTCTCTTTAGAATATGTATAAAGGAGTTATAAAAGTAGCAGATTAATTCTGACCTTTTAATAGGATTGATTACACTATTTTTAAAAAATATTCCTTAAGATCTCTGAATGTTGATTGCTATTCATAGGAGAAAGTTGTGTTCTTTATGAGCACTACCAGATACCTACTAGTGATTAATACTGGATTCTCATTAATGATACACAAAGGAATAAATTTTAAAATTAATTTGAAAATCTAATTAATTGAGGCTTTATTTCATGTAGGAATTAAACTGAGAAAATCCTCTTTTATTCACTCATATCAAAAGTGGTAGGTATCTGCATGCTGGCTTAGTGGTTTTGCATTTCTCTGTGCTTTCTGTTAAACTGCATTCTAAGGAAGCTTTAAGGGACAACCTATTGCTTGGTTGGAAATCTTTAGACAACAGAAGAAAAGAAAAACCATGTGTTTAAAGAAGAAAAAGATGAAATTAGGTGGTGAACTTTTGAGGGAATATTAGTAGAGAGGATAAATTTTTTGTTACCTGAGAGGCGGTACTTTCTTCATTAACTTACACCCATAATAAAAATCCAGTCTTTTACTATTATTATTGTAGTATGTATTTCCTAGGCAACATTGAACTAGAGTTACAAATAAGATCACAGTAACAGCCTGAAATAGTGTCACTCTTGTTCTGCTTCCCTTCACTTTGTAGGAATTTTACTATCCCTTTAACTGATGCCTTCAAAATTTTTCTCTCTACAATTATTGCTCAAAATATGCCATCACATTTTAATTTATTTCATATTTAAGAAAGAAATTTCTTATTCAGTAGGCAGGAGAGTGCATTTTAAAGACACTGTAGTTAATAGCATGGGAAGGAATCACCAGGCAGTAAAAGCTAAAAAAGGAAAGAGAGGATGTGAGAAAGAAGAAGGCAGGGAAAAAGTGGTAAATCAACAAGAAGAGGTGATTAGTTTATGAAAATGTCACCTTTACTGGTAATGACAAAGTCTAAGAAGATATGACTATGGGAGTGACTGCTGAGGCCAGATGTAGAGTGTCATGATTGTTGGAGAGGCCAGGTTGTAAGAAGAATTGTCGATATCAGGTTTTCTCAATGTGAACACTATTCACATTTTGGGCTGGATAATCATTTGCTGTGGGATTCCATCCTGTGCATTGCACAATGTTTAGCAGAGTCCCTAACCTTACTCACTAGATGTTAATAACACCAAAACCCATGCCCCAGTTGTGACAGCTTAAAATGTCTCTAGACATGGCCAAATGTCTCTGGGAGGGCAACTCATTCCCAGTAAAGAACACCATTAGATATACATGCATATCACCCAAACGTGAAAATTGATCACTAAGAATGAAGGTAGGAGTAATGTCACAGAGTGACAGTGAGTCAGAGTCCAAAATTAAAAATGAAGATGGTATAGTTGGATCACATGAGATTTAAATCAGGAATGTTGAGAATGGTGGATGAAAAGAGAGAGAGAGAGTGGTCTGGATGTGTGGAAATGAAATCCCAAGTTCAGGCCCAGAGATAAGAGAACACTGAGAGAGAAAAGAGCAATTGCTCAAGATACTCCCAAAGAAAGGGCTGTTAGTGGATCTATATACACAGAGGAGATTCAGATTTAGTAAGAGAAGGAAAAAAAGCATGAAGAGACAAGGTGAAGGCTATGGAAGATTTTGCTTATGAAGAAAATAGAGTATCAGGGATGTGCAGTATGAGGGTTCAACTAGAGATGAGGGACAGAGAATAAAATAATATGTAGAGAGGTTTATGAGAATTAGAGCTCTAGAAGAGGAGGGAAGTGACCTGGAAGACTGTATAACCAAGGTATGCAAGGATTTCTTTTAGATAAATTAACCACTAGTTTAAATAAAATGCTTTGTCTTTTTTAATGATTCTTCTCTCTCTCCCTATAACTAAAGGATCTCCTGTATCAAGTGCCACTGAATGGTCTTGTACCAGATATATATTTAACAGTTGAATTTTCATGTGAAACAGAAAAAGAGCATGTCCTCTATTCACTTGACAGGGTGGGGGAATTCAAATTCTTTTGCAGCAGTTAAATTGGAAGGGAGTGTGTGTGTGTGTGTGTGTGTGTGTGTGTGTGTGTGTGTGTGTGTGTGTGTGTGTGTGTCTAGAGACCAAATTGAAATTGCATAGGGATGAAAGACACTAAATTAAAGATAGGACTGAAATGAAGGGGGATGGAAAAGTATAAAATTCATTATGGGATAAGTAAAACAGGACAGAAAATTATGTAACTTGTTAGATATTTGCTCCTATATAAACAGTAAATCTATGCTAAAGGATTTTAGTAATACATGAATATGTTCTTCCTTAAAGAGTAGTAAATACATTTGAAGAATAAGCAAATCAACTCAAGGCAACACTACAATGAACCTGGGGGCATCATGTGCCCAATTTGCATAGTAACTATGAACAATACAGTTCTTTTCCAATTTATTTATTTGTAGGATTTTTTTTCAGGAATAAATGATTGAAAAGTTAAAGTTTGACAAAATGATTTACAGTTTATGTGAAAGAGAAACAGGCTAAAATTTCTGAGGAAAAATAAAAGTAGAGAGTACTATTCTTTCAGATATTAAACTATTAAGATATATATGTAGAACAACTAAATCAGTGTGGTTTAGTAGGTCAGTTGAGTGAGTTTTCTAAAAATAAATCACTGACTATCCCAAAGATAAAAAGCAATGGGATTTGGTATAAGGATAGACATAGAGATCAGTAAAATATTATTGAGATAAAATCAATGCAATGGAATGGTATTTACTCAGATAAACTTGTATATTTGTAGTTAATTGATTTTTGGCAAAGGTGTCAAGAAAACTGAATGCAGAAAGAAGAGTCTTTTCAGCAAATAATTCTGAGACATCTAGATAATCACAAGAATGAAAATATACCCCCCCTTTTTTTTTTGCCATATCCAGGAATTAACTCAAAATAGATCAGAGATATAAATGTAAGAGCTAAACCTAAAAAGCTCTTATAATAAAACATAGGAGTGAATTTTCATGACCAATTTTCAATGGTTCTTTAGATATGACATCAAATTCATAAGTAACAAAAGAAAAATTAGATATACTGGATTGCATCAAAATTAAAAACTTTTGTGCTTCAAAGGACACCAACAAGGGAGTGAAAAGGCAACACATAGAATAGTAGAAAATATTTGCAAATCATATATTTGATAAAGGACTAGTATTTAGAAACAAATAAATAGGTAATACAAGACAAATATCCTATTAAAAATGAGGAAAGGATCTAAATATCAGAAGAAGATAGACAAATGAAGACTAAGTGCATAAAAGATGCTCCACATCATTAGTCATTAGAAAACGAAAATCAAAAACAGGAGCTACCACTTCACATTCATTAGGAAGCCTGCAGTGGGAAAAAAAAGAGATATAATAGCAAGTACTGGTGAGAATGTAAATACTTTGGAACTCTCATTAATTGTTGGTTGAAAAACACTGGGGCAACCACTTTGGAAAATACTTCAGCAGTCCTTAAAATAATTAAACATAGAGCAGTTCCACTCTTATGGATACACACAAGAGAAATTAAAGCATGTGTACACAAAAACTTGTACCTAATAGTCACAGCAGCATTATTCATAATACTTAAAAAGTAGAAACAACCCAAATGTCTATCAACTGATGAATGGGTAATGTAAGAATGTAATACAGTATTATTCATAATAAAGAGGAATAAAGTCGTGATGAATGCTATATGCTAACATGAATAAAGTTTGAAAATATTTGTGTAATTATGTAGTGAGCATGTTATTTCTCTAACAGTAGCTTTGTTTCCTGGCTCCACCTCACAGATTCAATGGTACAGCCAGCAACACAGGAAATGGTGTTCCCTACTGCATTGTTGAATGGCCACCCTGACTATGAACTCTTGTTGCCTCATACTTCAGTGAAAGAAATAATCACCACTGAAGGTAATCTCCTAACTATAAATCCAGTTTGTGTTCAATTTTTAAAACCACCTATATGTGATTCAAAATAATTGATTTTTAAAAGTAAAAATATTTTGTTTCTCAGAAAAATCCTATTACTTGTTTTAAATTTTGTTGCATACTTAGAAGAGTTATCTGTTGTCCTTAACTTACAGAAAGGATATTTTAAAATATTGCATTGTATATATGGATTGCCAAGTCTTCGTTGTAATTTTTCTTTGTATGTGTTATTTAGAATTAATATTACTAATCCCATACAAATTTATACATTAGTTAAAAAAACAATGGGAATGGACTTCCAGTTTTAACATCCATATGTACAGGCTTGAAAGTCATTAATTCCACCTTTACAACAAGGAAACACTTGACAAACTGAAAGTCAATAACTTTTCCTGGACCCTTCAGGGAACTGATGTCAAAAGGCTAATGGCCAACCTGAAAGATGGGGAGAAACAAACTCAGAGTAACACAATTGAGATCTTCTTACCTAGACCAGAAGCCAAGAAGCCATAAACAAGTAGGGACACATACATGATCACTTTGACAAGTTGCTGGAGGCCAAGTGTGTGAACAAGCCTGAGAGTGAGAAAGTGCTGGGAGTTTCAGTCTCAGGAGGCTTCTTCTTGTGTAGTCATTATCTTCAGAACTCCCCAAGGTTCTCATGGTGAAGATTTGACAAAGATATTCTGGTAGATCTGACAGAGAGAGGAAAGCACAATTATTGTGAAGTCTATTCTGACCCTTCTTCATTAAAATGACCTAACTGCAGCCCTTATTTCAAAGCCTATTTCATCTGGAGGAATTTTACAACTCCTTCTGGGTTTCCGGTCTCATCTAAGGGAGAAATAGAGTGAACAGGGGCCAAGGATTCAAGGAAATGTGTTAGAAATACCAGGGGAGGCAGTAGGTGATGGGAAAGAAAGATATCGCTAGAGAAACATGAGTAAATGTCACTGTCCTGAGACATACACCCACATAAGACTGACATTTAGTAGAAATATTATAGAATGTCTCCCACATCCCACACCTTACTACCACACCAAAAGGGCCGCAGTATAATAACAATGCATTATAGCAGAAAAAAGTCAAAAGATAAATGTTTCTTTATTCAATGGTGGTTACTTACAAAATCCCCAAACCGCAAGATCAGGAAAAAAAAAAAACAGAGGAAACTTAGACTTTGAATCTCTGACAACTGCACCTGCAACTCACACTAAACACGACCCAAAATAGCCAGATCAACATTAATCCTAACACTATACAATGCACTTCCTTTCCTAATGCCTGGTATGTTTGAATTTCAACAACAACAACAAAAAACAAGACATATGAAGAGGCAAGACAAATCACATTCTAGATAGACAAAGCAATCATCAAAACCATATTCAAACATGAAACAGATATTGGAATTATCAGAGAGGTAATTTCAAATAACTCCAATTAACATGTTAAGAGTTCTGATGAATAAAGTAGATATCCTACAAGAGCATATAAGTAATATAAGCAGAGATTTGGAATTTGAAGAAAGATTTTTAAATAACTGATAGAAATCAAAAATAGTGTAACATAAAATAATGACTTTGATGGGCTCATCAGTAGACTTAATATGGTAACAAAAAAGTAAGGTTGATTGACAATGAAAACTTCTTGAAACTGAATTGAAAAAAAAATTCGAAAAACCAAGGATCCAAGAACTGTGGAATTTCAAAAAGTGTAAAGTATGCCTAGTTGGGTTATGAGAATTACAAGAAAGAGAGAACAGAGGAAAACCATGTAAAATAGTAATGATGAAAATTTTTTCAGGATTAAGGATGCACACTAAATATAATGCAAAACATAAAGCTATAAATCTATTAGAAATAAACATAGATGAAAATCTTTAGGACCTAGGGCTATGCAAAAAGTTCATATACATGACACCAAAAGCACAATACATAAAAGAAAAGTTGGCAAATTGAACTACATAAAATTAATTTTTTTTCTGTAAAGGACCCTGTTATGAGGATGAAAAAACTAAATGAGAAAATATCTGCAAACCATATATCTGATAAAGGACTAGTTTCTAGAATATATTTTACAAAAACCCAACCGTAAGGAAGTAAGCATTCCATTTAAAAACTGACAGGAACATTTTACCCAAGAAGATATTCAGATGGCATATGAATGAAGACCATGTTAAACATTGTCAGAGGACTTGAAGAACAATGATTGAGTGTGCTGTGGAGACATAGGGTATTTTTTTTTTTTTACAAAAATAAATAGGAAGGCAGCTTATTGAGAACAATGCATACTATCTGTTTTTGGCTTAGGTTAATATTTAAAAACCCAAAAGTGTTTGCGTGTTCAAACCCATTACTGTAGGCTGATAATGGCTCATCAGTGATTCTCCATGAGTTTTCCCTAGGCTAAAGAGAGAGTCCTTGCCAAAGATTGCTCCCCTTAGAATGGGGGAAGGAAGCCTGCAGTCAAAGATGAATAGTTGTGTGGATAGAAAGGACTGAACACCTTCCCTCAACTGGGATGACCTGGGGACCAGAACTCCCTGTGGAATCTGCTGAGGTCTTTGTTGTGACTGCATCCCATTCCATCCTAGAGGCATCTCTATGGCATGCAAAGGCACCTTCTAACGAGAAAGGAAGTTTATCCAATACCCTAGAAAAAGGGCTAGGCAGGAATAAGAGGACCCAATCCTCTTACTAGAACAACTGATCTCTTCCAACTCTAGCTCATAAATCCTACTCACTGTATGGTGGCCAATATCTTTTTCCATTTTTAATATGTTAGTTTACTTTAAAATTGTTATTCTAGTAATATGAATAGCAATAATTTGCAGAATAGCTGACTGCATTTGATGAAAGAACTGAACTGCATGTACTTTTCCTAATTGCATTACTTGTTCTACCTTACTTTGCTATTTCAAAATAAATTCTTTTTGTCAAATTAGTGAGATAATTTTCCCATCATAGTAGAATAATTTTATCTAAACCTAATGGTTTTTAATGCTCATTTTGAAAAATATTCACTTTGCTACATTTTATTAATAAGTATTTTACAAATTCTCCATTACTACCTAATTGTGCAAAATGTTCTTGCCTATTTTTCTTATTAAAGCCAGGTTTTGAAATGAATTCAATATATTAGCATTTAAAAATAATTATTAATTTCATGCCTACTTGCTTTCTACACGTTTTACTCCTGAGATATTTATACAGCTCCTGCCTATTCTTTTCATCCTTTAAATAGCATTAACTGCTTTTCCACTGTTCTCATGTTTATTTGCAGATCTCAAAAATTGTCTTGCATCCCAGCTTTTCCTCCCCCAACTACAATAATCCCAATTTTCACCATTAGGTTTTCAAAAGATTATCTTTTGGCACTTTGAAAAGAGTATTTTGTTTTTCTAAATTATGCACTTGAAGAATGTACATGATACATTACAATTATGTAAACATGGGTTTTTCTCTGCCTTCATCCACAGAAATGTTAGCTCACATCTGTACCAAGTTTATAGTCAAAACTTCATTTTCTAATGTCTTCAGATAGTTTTCTAATATTTCAAACCATTTAACAACAGATTATTTAAAAATTATTGATTAACATAAAAATTATTTATTCCATCAATAGGTAGCTATTTCTCATTTATTTTTTTAACTATTCTCTAATTATCCTTATTTTTCTCCTTAAAATCAGATTATTTAAGAAACATATACATCATAATGTATTATCTGGTATTCTTCATGTAATATTGAATTTTAGGGCTAGAAAGAACTTTAAAAGTCCTCCAATTATATCATGATACAAAGCAGATCCCATTCTTAAGAAACCCTTGGCCTCAGGCTTCATTCACACACTCACTTCACACTCACTTCTTATATGTTACTGTAATTGCATCTTAAGTTTTCTTCATTTTTCCACACTGCCATCAGTAATTCTTCCCCATGCACACATCATTGTATGGCATTTGTTGAACTTTATTGTCCTATTTCCACATTTTCACTCCTTATATATCTACAACTTTAGCTCTTTAGAGAAAATTTACATTTTTCTCTATTGTTACCTACTCAAAGACAGAATATTTTTATAAAATAACTCTATGGTCTTATTGTTAGAGACAAACTTTGAGCTGTTAGATCAGTGAAAAAACTCAAGTGGTCAGTTCCCATGGTTGAATGTAGAATAAATTGTCTATATCACTTCATGTCCAAGGCAGGTATTAGACAGAAAATAAGAAAAAAGAAGTACAGATCTCTAAAATAGATATGCCATGATTGAAGGCATCCCAACCTATGCAGGCATGAAAGGGGAGTGACACAGTAGGGTAGGAAGAAATATAAGAAAAATGTTTGTTCTGATATCAAATTTTCAAACAAGTTCTTTCACTGAACTATTCAGTCTTCTGAATGCTACTCCTTTATTAAATTTTTATGATAAAATATATGTAACATAAAATTCATTTTAATATTTATACTTGCTTTTTTCCTAATAGCTTTATAATAATATCCCTCATTTTAAAAATTTTGATACTGTTTTAGATTATTTATTTGTATACTGTGATATAGGAGCCTACTTCTTTCACACATGGATATACAGTTGTCCCAGAACCTTTCTCAAAAAACACACTCCTTTCTTCATTGTATGGTCTTGACATCCTTATTGAAAATCCATTGATCTTAGATATATGGGATGATTTTTGGAAACATTAATTCATATGTCAGTTCTTAAGATGGTACCACATAGATGACTATAGCTTTGCAGTAGATTTTGATATTAAGAAGTATGAGTAAACTAACATTGTTCTTTTGTTTGTTTTGCCTATTTAAGGTTCCTTGTAAATCCACGTGAATTTTAGAAATAGCTTTATCATATCTGAAAAACAAAAGCTAGCTTCTGGGTCAAGATGGCACGTGAGAAGCTATTCATGTGCACCACTCCCATGGACAGGAAACAAAGGGGCTAGTGAACACTGACCTGACCCTGCAGGCCAGTCCCCTGAGAAACCATGGCAGGACCCATCAAGGTAGCAGGGGACTCAAAGAGCAGAAAAGAGCAAAGCTGGGCATCAGCCTGTCTGGGCTCAGCATGGAGTCTGGAGAATCTATTCAATATGAGAAGGAAGGAATGAGTGAGAGCCCAGTGGGGGATTCACACTCTCCACAGGGACTTGTAGGAATGTGAAAATCCCCCTGACACCCCTGTGCCCCCTTACTATGCTTCTAGACTGAGGCAGAGAACCACAGTCTAGGTGGTTCTGCTAGACTTTTGTGAAGGACATTTTTGAGTCCAAGGGGGCCTCTACAAGTCTTGGGCCTCAGAGAACCTAGTATTGGCACCATAGTTACAACAGAGGCCACAGTTGCAGTGCAGTGCCTGGGAGGAGTAAGATTGCTCCACCCCTATTGCCAGACAAGGCTTAGCACCAGCTTTTGGTCCAGTGTTCCCACTTCTGTCTGAACTCAACTAGCAGCTGCAGTCTCTGTTTTCCCAGAAAGCACTTGGATGACAGGGCAGGTGACCCCACTCACCCCTGTCACTGGAGCCCAGGTAGGCAACACCTGCTGGAACTTCTAATCCAGTGTTCCTACTTTTGTGTGGATTCACCTGGAGAAGGGCATGCAGCTACCTGTTGTTCCAGGAAACACATGGATAGCAGGGAGGGTGACCCAATCTACTCTGCCACTGGTAGCCAGGTGGTGACACTTGCTAGAGCTTCCAGCCTGGCAGTCTCTCTTCTGCATGAACTCAGCTGGAGGGCACAACCTCCTGTTGTCCTGGAAAACACCCAGATGTGTAACTTCATCCATCCCTGCTTGTCATACCTAGGTAAGACCTGCCTGCTAGAGCTTTTAGTCCAGTGTTCCTACATCTGCCCAAATTTACTGAAGAATGTAGCCTCTTCGTGCACTGGAAACACCCAAATGGCAGGGTGGGAAATCCCACCCATCCACGCTCTTGTAGCCAGATTGGCCACACCTCCTAGAGCTTCCAGCCCAGTGATCTTCTTCTTTTAGAACTTTGTTGGCAGGTGCAACACTGTGTTCTCCCAGTAAACACTTGAATAGCAGACTACAACTGACCTGGCAAGGATATAGCCTGTCTGCCAACTGTAGCCCCTGCCTGAGGAAGACCTGTGGACGAGAACATCTAGCAAAAGAAACATAGACACAGCATCAGTAATCAGAAGGGCTCCTCCTAGATTCAGGAGATTAGAATCAAAGCCGGTTGACTGAAACCACCTTGTACAACAATCAAAGCCCAAGGGCATCAAACAAAATAAAAGCATGAAACAAAACCCATCCAAAGGACAGCAACTTTAAAGGCTGAAGGAACATTAGTCCACACAGATGAGAAACAAACAAACAAGAAACAACATTGTAAACATTCTGGCAACTCAAAAAGCTAGTGTCTTCTCACCTCCAAATGACCTCACTAGTTCCCCAGCAGTGGCACTCAATGAGGTTGAAATGGCTGAAATGTCAGAAACAGAATTCAGAATATAGATTGGAATGAGAATCACCAATATTCAGGAGAAAGTTGAAACCCAACCCAAGGAATCTAGGAAATACAACAAAACATACAGGAAATAAAAGACAAAATGACTATTTTAAGAAATAACAAAACTCTAAACTGATAAAGCTGAAAAACTCACTTCAAGAATTTTATAATACAGTTCAATGTAATAGCAGTAGAATTAAACAAGCTGAAGAAAGAATTTTAGAGCTAAAAAGACAGGTTCTCTGAAATAACTCAGTCATACAAAAAGAAAGAATAAAGAAGAATGAGAAAAACCTCTGAGAAATATAGGATTATGTAAAGAGAGTAAATCTATGATGCATTGGCATCCATGAGAGAGAGGGAGAGAAAGCAAGCAACTAGGAAAGCATATTTGAGGATGTTATCCACAAACATTTCTCCAACCTCACTACAGAGGCCAACATTCAAATCCAGAAAATGCAGAGAACCCCTGAGGGAAACTATCCAAGAAGATTATCTTGAAGACACATGGTCATCAGATTCTTCAAGGTCAAAATGAAAGAAAAAAATCCTAAATGCAGCCAGAGAGAAGGAGCAAGTCATCTACAAAGGGAACCCCATTAGGCTAAGAGTGGATCTTTCAGAGAAACCCCACAAACCAGACAAGATTGGGGGCCTATATTCAGCATTTTTAAAGAAAAAAAATCCATCAATAATTTCATACCTTCCCAAACTAAGCTTCATAAGCAAAGGGAAAATAAAATCTTTTCAGACAAGGAAATGCTAAGGGAATTCATTACCACCAGACCTGCCTTGCAAGAGGTCTTAAAGGAAGTGCTAAATATGGAAAGGATATACCTTAGCAGCCACCACAAAAACATAGTCAAGTACATAAACCATTGAAACTATAAAGAAACCACACAGCAAAGACTGATAATACCAGCTAACAACATGATGACAGGATCAAACATGCACATATTAACATTAACCTTGAATGTAAATAGGCTAAATGCACCAATTAAAAAGCACAGAGTGGCAAGTTGGATGAAGAAGAAAGACCCAAATGTAAGTTATCTAAAAGAGATCCATCTTACATGCAATGACACACAAAGGCTCAAAGTAGAGGGATGGAGATAAATTTACCAAGCAAATGGAAAACAGAAAAAAACAGGGATTGGTATTCTAATTCCAGATAAAATTGACTTTAAACCTACAATTATGAAAACAGGTAAAGAAGGGCATTACATAATGATAAAGGGTTTATTTCAGCAAGAATACTTCACTATCCTAAATATATATGCACCCAATATAGGAGCACCCAACTTTATAAAGCAAGGTCTTAGAGATGTACATGGAGACTTAGATAACCACTCAGTAAGAGTGGGAGATTTCAACACTACACTGACAGTATTAGATTGCTGAGGCAGGAAATTAACATTTGGGACCTGACCTCAATATTTAACCAAATGGGTCTAACAAGCATCTACAGAACTTTACACACAAAACCAACAGAGTATATATGATTCTCATCTCTACATGGTACATATTCTAAAATCAACCACCTAGTAGAACATAAAACAATCCTCAGAAAATTTAAAAAAAAACAATGAAATCATACCAACCACACTCTTGGAATGCAGCACAATAAAAATAGAAATCAATAATAGGTAAATTGCTCAAAACCATATAATTAAATGGAAATTAAACAGTCTGGCCCTGAAAGCTGTTTAAGTAAACAATAAAATTAAGGCAGAGATCAAGAAATTCATTGAAACTAATCAGAATAAAGATACAATATATCAGAATCTCTGGGACACAGCTAAAGCAGTGTTAAAAGGGAAGTTGATAGCACTAAATGCCCACATAAAAAAGTTAGAAAGATATCAAATTAAGTACCCAATGTCATACCTACAGAATCTAGAGAAACAGGAACAAACCAACCTAAAAGCAATCAGGAGCCAAAAGATAAGAAAAACCAGAGCTGACCTGAAGGAAAATGAGATGAAAAGGAAAAAAAAAAACATAAAAAATATCAATGAGTCCAGGAATTTGTTTTTTGAAAGAATAAATAAGATTGCTGGACTGCTACCTAGCTAATAAAGAAAAAAAAAAAGACAGAAGATTCAAATAAACACAATCAGAAACAAAAAAACGAAGCATTACCACTGAGCCCACTGAACTACAAGAAAACCCTCAGAGATGACTATGAGGACCTCTATGCACACTAACTAGAAAATCTAGAAGAAATTAATAAACTCCTGGAAATATACAACTTCATAATATTGAACAAAGAAATTGAATCCCTAAATAGAATGATAACAAGTTTCAAGTTTGAATCTACTGTGATAAAAAGCCTACCAACAAGAAACAAATCCCAGGACTAGATGTATTCACAGCTGAATTCTACTGGATGTGTAAAGAAAAGTTCATACCATTCCAGTGAAAACTATTCCAAAAAATTGAGGAGGAGGGACTTATTTCTAAGTCATCCTATGTATCCAGTATCACTCTGATACCAAAACCTGACAGAAACACAACAAAGAAAGAAAACTTCAGACCAAAAATATCTGATGAACATAAATGCAAAGAGCCTCAACAAAATGCTAACAAACTGAATTCAGCAGCATATCAAAAGCTAATCCACTATGATCAAGTAGGCTTTATTCCTGGGATACAAGGTTGGTTCAACATATGTAACTCAAATCAAATCAATGTGATTTATTATATAAACAGAACTAAAAAGATACCACATAATCATTTCAATAGAAACAGAAAAGAATTTTAATAAAATTCAATACCTCTTTATGTTAAAAAAAAAAAACAACCCCTCAACAAATTAGGTATTTAAGAAGCATACTTCATAATAACAAAAGCCATCTATGACAGACCCACAGTCAACATCATACTGAATGGGCAAAAGTTAGAAGCATTCCTTTTGGAAAGCAGAATAAGACAAGAATGGCTACTCTCACCATTCCTAGTCAACATGGTGCTAGAAGTCCTAGACATAGCAAGCAGGCAAGAAGAAGAAATAAAAGGCATTCATATAGGAAGAAAGGAAGTCAAGTTATCTTTGTTTGTAGATGATATGATGTTATACTTAGAAAACCCAATTGTCACTGCCCCAAAGCTCCTAGATGTAATAAAACAACTTCAGCAAAGTTTCAGGATGCAAAATCATTGTATAAAAATCAGTAGCATTTCTATACATCAACAACCTCCTAGCTAAAAGCCAAACTGAGAATGTGTTCCAATTCACAATAATGACAAAAAGAATAAAATACCTATGAGTACAGCTCACCAGGGAGGTAAATGATCTCTACAATGGCAAGTGCAAAATACTGCTCAAAGAAATAATAGCTGACAAAAACAAATAGAAAAATATTTTATGCTCATTGTTTGGAAGAATCAATATTGTTAAAATGGCCATACTGCCCAAAGGAATTTACAGATTTAATGCTATTCCTATCAAACTACCAATGACATTCTTCACAGAATTGGAAAAATCTATTTTAAGATTCATATGGAATGAAAAGAGAGTTTGAATAGCCAGGACAATCCTAAGCAAAAAGAACATAGCTGAAAGCATCATGTTATCCAACTTCAAACAATATTGCAAAGCTACAGTAATCAAAACAGTATGGAACTGGCACAAACAGAGACAGCTAGACCAATAGAACAGAACTGATAGCCTAGAAATAAAGTTGCACACCCTACAATTGTCTGTTCTTCAACAAAGTTGACAAAAACAACCATGAAGGAAAGGAGTCCCCTCTTCAGTAAATGGTGCTCGGATAACTAGGTTGCCATATAAAAAAGATGGAAACTGGACCCTTTGTACCATATACAAAAGTCAACTTAAGATAGATTAAAACTTAAATTTAAAACGCAAAACTATAAAACCTCTAAAATATAACTTAGGAAATACTATTCTGGATGTAGACCCAGGCAAATATTTCATGTTAAAAACTCCAAAAGCAATTTGAAAAAAAAAAAGAAAAGATGACACATATGAGCTAAACTAAAGTGCTTCTGCACAGCAAAACAATCAACAAAGTAAGTAGTCTACAGAATAAAAGAAACATTTGCAAACCATGCATCCAACAAAGTCTAATATCAAGAATTTGTAAGAAACTCTAATTAGCAAGCAAAAAACAATCACTTCATTTAAAAGTGGGCAAAATAAATGAACACTCTTCAGAAGAAGACATACATGTGCCCAATAAACACATAAAAATGCTCAACAACACTAATAATTAGAAAAATGGAAATCAAAACCACAAGGAGATACCATCTCACACCAAGAATGTTTATTACTAAAAAGTCAAAAAATAACTGATGCTCGCAAGGTTGTTGAGAAAAGAGGACATATACATTGATGGTGGGAATGTAAGTTAGTTCTCACTAACATATATATTATGGAAAGCAGTATGGTAATTTCTCAAAGAGCTAAAAACAGTAATATCATTCAATCTAGCACTCCCATTATGGGCGTATACACAAAGGAATATAAATTGCTCAACCATATAGACACATGCATGCATATGTTCATCGAAGCACAATTTACAATAGCAAAGACATGGAATCAACCTAAATGTCCGTCAATGATAGACTGGATAAGGAAAATATGGTACATATATGCAATGGAGTACCATGCAGCCATAAAAAGAATGAGATCATGTCCTCATGGATGAAGCTGGAGGCCATTATTCTAAATGAACTAATGCAGGAACAGAAAACCAAATACTGCATGCTTCGTTTATAAGTGAGAGCTAAACATGAATACAAAAAAGGGAGTAGACGTGGATGAAAAGAAGGGAGCAGCAGACACCAGGACCTTCCTGAGCGTAGTGGTTGGGAGAAGGGAGAGGATCAAAAAACTACTTACTAGGTACTATGCTTATCACCTGGGTAAGAAAATAATGTGTACTATAAATCCCCTTGATATACAATTTAGCTATGCAAACTTGCACAGGTACCCCTGAACCTAAAATAATTTTCAAAAAAATTTGGAAAAGAAATTCTCCATGACTTTGGGAAAGCAGGATTTTTCAGTTAAAATATCAGAGTGACCCTGTGCTCTGGCTGATTCATGACCAGCTGCACAATCTCCCATTGACTTATGCACAGATTCAGCCTGCTATGACTTCACTGTTGTTATAAGCAAGCACAGTGCCTTAAACTAATAAATGGCCACATTATTAAATCAATTGTTCCTAAAGGGGAAAAAATAAAGAATAAAGAAAAAATTACGTTGCAAAAGAAAGCCGATTAAATTTTGATGGGGACTGCATTAAAAGTCTGTGGTTCACTTTGGAGTATTGGCATCTTAACAATATTAAATTTTCCAATTAATAAATATGTGATGATGTTCCACTTACTTAAGTCTTCTTTACAGTTACTTAGCAAAATATTGCAGTTTTCAGTGTAAAAGCCTTACATCGCTTAGTTAAATGTATTTCTAATTATTTTATTCTTTTGATGCTATTATAAAGCGATTTTTAAAAATTTCCTTTTTGAATTCTTCATAGCTAGTGTATGCAACTGATTTTTTTTCTTATAAAGATTTTATTTTACATGTTTTTTTAAAGGAATTATAATTGACATATAATGATTGTCAATTTTATGGGGTACAATGTGATGTTTTGATACATTGTGTAATGATCAAATCAAGGTAATTAGTATATTCATATCCTTAAACATTGATCATTTCTTTAGGATGAGAATATTTTTAAAAAATCTTTTTTTTTGCCATTTTGAAATATACGTTACTAAGTTGAGTGATCCTATTATGCAATAGAAACACCAGAACCTATTCCTATCTAACTCAGCTTTGTACCTGTTGATCAATCTGTCTTCATCTCCTCTCCCAACCACCCTCCCCACTCTCTGATAAACATTATTCTACCCCCTTCATCTATGAGAACAACATTTTCGATTCCACATATGAGTGAGAATACACAGTATTTGTCTTTCTTGGTCTGGCTTATTTACGTTAACCAGACATTAAGTGTCTGGTTAATAATGTGGAACATTATTACTTATAATGTTCCACAGGTTCATTCATGTTGCCAGCAATGACAGAATTTCACTCTTTTTTATAGCTGAATAGTATTCCATTATGTATATATGACACATTTTCTTCAAACTGTTCATCTGTTAATGAACATTTAGGATGATTTTATATCATGGCTATTATGAATAGTGCTGCAATAAACGTAGGAGTGTACTTATTTCTTCAACATACCAAATTCATTTCCTTCGGCTACATACCTGGTAATGGTATTGCTGGATCACACAGTAATTCTATTTTTAATTTTTGAAGAACCTCCATACTTTTTCCACAATTGCTGTTCTAATTTACATTCCTGTCAGCAGTATGTAAGGACTTCCCTTTCTCCACATCTTCGCCAACCCTTTTTAACTTCTGATTTTTTTCATAGCATTAATTGTGACTAGATTAAGGTGATATCTCATTTTGGTTTTAATTTGTATTTCCCTGATGATTAGAGGTGTTGAGCATTTATTCCCATGTTTGTTCTGATAAATGTCTATTTGGGTCTTTTGTCCATTTAAAATCAGGTTATTCATACTTTTGTTGGGTTTTTTAAGTTCCTTATATGTTCTGGATATTAACCCTTCATCAAATGTATGATTTCTTATAGTTATAGGAAGAAAGGTAAAATGTGGACAGGCGAGAGGGCAAAAGGGAATTCAAATAGTGAGGCTGTAACCTTCTCACAACCATAACATAATAACACCTGGCACAGCACAGGGTACAAAGTAGGCTCTCTTTTTATAGGTTGTCTCTTTGGTTTATTGATTGTTTCTTTTGTTGCACAGAAGCTTTTTGGTTTGATGTAATCTCATTTGTCTACATTGGATTTTGTTGCTTGTGCTTTTGGGGTTTTATCCAAAAACTTCCTGCCTAGAAGCTTTTCCCCTGTGTTTTCTCTTCTACTAGTTTTGCAGTTTCAGGTCTCATTGCCTTCAATTCATTTCGAATTGGTTTTTGGATATGGTGAGAAACAAGAATCTAATTTTTTTCTTCTGCTTATGCTCATTCAGTTTATCCAGCACCATTTATTGAAGAGATTGCACTTTTCTCATTTTGTGTAATTGGTACCTTTGTTGAAAATCAATAAGCTGTAAATGAGTGGGTTTGTTTCTGGGCTTTCTATTTTGCTCCATTAGTCTATGTGTCTGCTTTTATGCCAGTATCTTAGTATTTTGTTTACCATAGCTTTGCAGTGTGTTTTGAAATTGTATAGTGTGATGCCACCAGGTGTGTTTGAAGACTGCTTTGGCTATTCAAGACCTTTTGTGATTCCATAAACATTTTAGGGTTTGTTTTCCCTGTTTCTTTGAAGAGTGTCATTGGTATTTTGATAGAGATTGCATTGAATTTGTGAATAACTTTGTGTAATATGTATGCTTTAATAATAATATTTTTACAATTTATAAACATGGAATGTCCATATTTTTCTATATCCTTAATATTTCTTTCATCAATGGTTAATAGTTTTTATTACTGAGATCTTTCACTTTCTTGAATAAATTTGTTCCTATGATTTTTGTTTTTGGTAGCTCCAGTTTAAAATGGAATTACTTTCTGGATTCCTCTTTCAGATAATTTGCTATTGGCATTTAGAAATGCATGATTTTTGTATGTTGATTTTGTACCCTGTGACTTCAATGAATTTATGTATTAGGTATAATAGTTTTTGGTGGAATCTGTGAGGTTTTCTATACATAAGATCATGTCTATAAACCGGACAACCTGACTTCCTCCACTTAAGGTTGGATGTCTTTCATTTCTTCCTCTTGCCTGATTGCTCTGGCTAGAACTTACAAGTGATTTTTGTGTGTTTGTCTTCTCTCTTGCAACATTGCTGAGTTTGTTAATTAGCTCTAATAAGTTTTGATATCAATTCCTTAGAATTTTCTCTATGGAATGCAATGTCATCTGTAAAGACAGTTTTACTTTTTCCTTTCTAATTTGGATACTTTTAAAAAAATTCTTACTGCTCTGCCTAAAACTAACATTACAATGTTGAAGAGAGGTGAAAACAGAGGATACGCTTGTCTTGCTTACAATCTTAGGGTAAAGGTTTTCTCTATTTGATTATAGTGCTAGTTATGAGTTTTTAAATAAGCACCCTTATAATATTGAGAAAGAATCTGTCTATTGCTGGTTTTCTGAGTGGGTTTTTTCATGAAAGAGTGTTTGATTTTGCCAATTTTTTGAGAAAATATCAAACTAGTCAAGATGATTATATATAATTTAAATTTTAATATTTTAAATTTTTTCTTTTATTCTAATAATATGGTTTATTACATTGATTTTATTCATTCCTGGAATAAATCCCATTTGGTCATATTATTTTTATATGCAGCTAGATTTAGTTAGCAAGTTTTCATTGAGAATATTTTGCATCTATATTTATAAGGGATTTTTCTTATGTATTTGGTTTAGTATTAGAGTAATGCTGGCCTACTAGAATGAGTTAGAAAGAGTTCTATTTATTTTTTGGAAGAGCATATTTAGGATTTGTGATAATTTTTCTTTAAATGTTTGGTAGCCATCTAGTCCTCAGCTTTCCTTTGTTAGGAGGTTTCTGTTTTCTCTTATTTTAGACCTGGGGGCACATGTGCAGGTTTGTTACACAAGCATATTGCATGATGCTGAGGTTTGGAGTATGGATCTGGTCACCTAGCTTATGAGAACAGTACCCAATCGGTGGTTTTTCAAATTACATCACTTTTCCTCCTTCCACCCTCTGGTAGTCCATAGTGTCTATTGTTCCCATATTTATGTTTATTTCTGTTCAATGTTTTGCTCTCACTTATAACCGAGAACGGGCAGTGTTTAGTTTTCTGTTTCTGCATTAATTTGCATAGGATTATGGCCTCCGGCTGCATCCACGTTGCTGCAAAGAACATGATTTTTTCATTTTTATGGCTGCATGGTATTCCATGGTGTACATGCACCACATTTTCCTTATCCAGTCCATCATTAATGGGCACCTATGCTGATCCCATATCTTTGCTATTGTAAATATCATGGTGATGAACATGCAGAGTGCATGTGCCATTAATTGATTTTTTCCTTTGGTTATATTATCAGTAATGGGATTGAGGGGTTAAATGGTAGATGTGTTTTAAGTTCTTTGAAAAATCTCCATATTGCTTTCCACAGTGGCTGAACTAATATACATTCCCACTAAAAATGTATAAATGTTCCTTTTTCCCATGGCCTCACCAGCATTTTTTTTTTTTTTTTTTTTTTTACTTTTTAATAATAGTTATTCTGACCAGTGTGGGATGCTAGCTTACTGTGGTTTTTATTTGCATTTCTCTGATGATTAGCGATGTTAGCAGTTTTTCATGTGTTTCTTGACTGCTTGTATGTCTTCTTTTGAGAAGTGTCCTCTCTCATTTTTTAAATGAGGTGGTTTGTTGCTTGTTGATTTCTTTAAATTCCTTATAGATTCTGCATATTACACTTTGTCAGATGCATAGTTTATGAACATTTTCTTTTACTCTTTAGGTTGTCTGGTTACTTTATTGACAGTTTCTTTTGCTGTGCAGAAGCTCCTCAGTTTAATTAGTTCCTACTCGTCAATTTTTGTTCCTGTTGCAATTGCTTTTGTGGGCTTGGCCAAAAGTTCTTTGCTTGGGGCAATATCAAGAAGGATATTTCCTAGGTTTTCTTCTATGATTTTTATAGTTTAGGGTCTTACATTTAAATATTTAAACCATCTTAGATTCATTTTTGTATACAGTGAATGGTAGGGTATAGTTTCGTTTTGCATGTGGCTAGCCAGTTATCTGAGTACCATTTACTGAATAGGGAGTCCTTTGGTAGGTTTTTGATTACTGATTCATTCTTATACTTGTTATAAATCTATGCAGATTTTCCATTTCCTCTGGAGTTACTTTGCATAGTTTCTGTGTTTTTAGGAATCTGTCAATTTTACCTAGGTTATCTATTTTAAAAATATGTTACTGTTCATAGTATTTTGCTATGAAATGTTTTATTTCTGTAAGATCAGCACCAGTGCCTTCACTTTTATTTCTGATTGTAGTTATTTGAGTATTCACTTATTTCTTATTTAGCCTAATTTAATATTTGTCAATTCTAATGACCTTTCTGAAAACTAACTTCTCATTTTATTGAGTCACTGTGTTGTCCTGAATTCTCTATTTTGTTTATATCTGCTCTATTTTGTTGGTTTAACTGCCCTTTTCCCCACCTTCTGCTAGTTTTGGGTTTAGTTTGCTCTTTTTTCCATAATTATTTGAGAAATAAAGGTAGGTTATTGATTTGATATCATTCTTCATTTTAAATGTAGGTATTTACAGCTATAAATTCCCTTCCAAAATATATAAACCTAATACACTTTGGTATGTTGCATTTTGTTTTCATTTGTCTCAAAAGAAAATATTTCTAATTTCTCTGTGATTTCTTCTTTGACTATTATTTGAGTGTATTGTTAAATTTCCACATAATTGTGAATTTTTTAGTTTTTCTTTTGATATTGGTTTCTAGTTTTATTCCAGTTATTGGAGAATAAACTTCATATGGTTTCAAACTTTTAAATTTTGAGACATATTTTGTGACCTAATATACAGTTATGTTAAAAATGTTTTATGTATACTTAATACAAAATGTCCATTTTGCTTTTGCTTGATAAGGTGTTTTGTACACGTCTGTTAGGTTTTAGTTTGTTTACAGTGTTGTTAAAGTTCTATAGTTTCCTATTCATGTTGTTTTACAATTCTTTATACACTGTTAAAAGTGGGATATTGATATTTCTAACTATTATTGTAGCAATGTCTGTTTTCCTCTTTGATTTTATCAATTTGGGGGGCTCTGTTGTTAGGTGTCTATATGTTTATAATTGTTATATCTTCTTAATGATTGGTTGTTTTTACTATTTCCGTAAATTTTTTTTAATCATCTAAGCTTCAACCAATTTGTGTCTTTAGATCTAAAATAAATTTTTTAGATAGCATACCATTGAATTACTATTTCTGTTAAATCCACCAGTCTTATCTTTAACTAGAGAGTTAAATCAATTTTCCTATAATTACTAATAGTGACTTCTTCCATTTTGCTGTTGGTTTTTATATGTCAAATTAATTTTTTTCTGTTTTCTCTTTATTGCCTTCTTTAGTATTAAATTAATTTTTAATGAATAGATTTTATATTTAGAGCATTTTTAGTTTTATATGAAAATTGAGCTGGTAGTGCAGAAAATTCCCACCTTTTTCCTTCCTCATAGTTTCCCCTATTTTAAAAATCTTGCATTAGTGTTGTACATTTTTACAGTTGATGAACCAAAATTGATACATTATTATTAACTAAAGTCCATAGTTCATCAAATGCATTATGTCACATAGTCATCATTATAGCTTTATACACAATGCTTCCACCTCCCTAAAACTCCATGTGCTTCAGCTGTCTATCCTCTCTACTTTTCTAAGTAAACTCCTTGCAACCTGTGGTCTTACTTTCTCTGAGTTTTTCCTTTTCTAGAATGCCATATAGTTAGAATCACATAGTATGTAACCCATTAAGAATGGTTTGTTTTAATTAGAAGTATGCATTTAAGCTTCCTCTGTGTCTTTTCTTGGTTTCACGTAGCTCATTTCTTTCTATTATTGAGAAATATTTTACTGTATAGATGTAACACAGTTTGTTTATCCATTCAATATTTGAGTAACATGTTGTATGCTTTCAGTTTTGGCAGTTATGAATAAAGTTTTTATAAATGTCATTGTCTTTTAATTCTTTTAACAGTGCCTTCCACAAAGCAGAAGTGTTTAATAATGTGTAACTTACTAACTTTTGCTCATGGATCGTGCTTTTGGTGTCTTGCCTAAAACACATCTTAAAATGCAAGTTCACCTAGATTTTCTCCTCTTATCTTCTAGAAGTTTTATGGTTTTGAGTTTTACATATAAGTCTATGATACACTTTAAATTAACTTTTGTGAAAGTTGTAAGGTCTGTATCCAGGTTCTTTCATTTTGCTTTTTCTTATGGATTTCCTATGGTACCAGCATTATTTGTCAAGAAGGCTTTTTCTTTCTCCGTCGAATTGCCTTTACTCCTTCATCAAAGATCAGCTGACACTTTATGAGTCAATTTCTGGGCTCACAAATCTATTTGAAGGCCTTTCCTTTTCCTTTGCAGTTTTCCTTTTTCAGTGCTGGTTTTTCCTTTCTTCATGAGACAGTGTCATGCTTTTGTTGTTGTTTCCTCATGTTCATCAACTTATTGCAGAGGCAATGGAATGACACAGGAAAGAGTGTGGGCCTAGGGAGAGAGATTCTTTGTTTCAAGTCTTTGTCTCTACCACTTCGTAACCATGTGAAGATGTGGAGGTGATTTAACTCATTCATGAAAAGAGAAGAGAGAAACATATTTCAGAAGGCAACTGAAATTATTGAGTTCAAGGTAATGGAAGTAACCACTACTCCTCAGTAAAGTTTTTGGAACTGCAAATGTGCCCTAATCAAACCTGAATTTATGTTTTACTCAAACTCCTCAAATATTTGATGGTAACATTAACATACCCATCCATCTTTCACTATATTGTGAAAACTTCCTTGGGCCTATATGCATTTTGGAAGGTGAAGTCTGAGGATGCCCGCATCCATGGAGTGTTAAGGTAAGCCATCCGTAATAGCCACAGCAATGAGAGGCCTGCTTAAATGCTAGTCTTCCTCCATTGTGTACCAAAGTTTGGCCAAAGATGCCGATTCATTTCAGTGGTTTGGGATCTTGGGGAACTCCTCTTCTGCAATGACAAGTGAAAGAGACATGAGTGGTTGTGAGAAACTTGATTATTAAGGCTCAGTCTCATACAGGCAGAACTTTGGACATCTTTTCAGCCACCTTGGTCTGACTCTTTTGAATTAAGTCAAACTTCTTTTTTCTTTTTTTTTACTTCCTTTATATTAAAATCATGAAAATAATTTTGTGTGTGAATGCTGGGATTTTATAAAAACATTTGGCTTCATCAACATCTTCTGTTCTGTGTCTACATGTTACCTGCTATGTGCTTGGGGTTGATAAAAGTGAAGAGAACCTGGTGTTTAGGTCTGTGTGATTATTTCAGAAAACATATTAGCTAAGGAGAAATTCACTGTATTCAAAGAAGGCACTATGCTTTTGCCAGAAGTTGAACATTTCTACCAACTCTTAAACAATCTCACTGTAAGAACAAAGATAAGATTGCCTATAAAATTGCGGTAGCATGTTTCAGGGCTGGTAAAAATTCCCATGCTTTATGTGCTGTTAATTCAAGGTCTTGGGGAGAGTCTTTGTTAGAATAGATAATCATTAATCCTTTAGATTTGGGTAATTGACATTAGCAGACCCCCAATGTGCTTTCTTTCTTAAGTCCCAATAGATAAACCCAATGCCATGTATCATATGGAACCATTTTATCTGTTATGCATTTCTGCTTTCAATGTCATTAGGATGTTGCTCATTTTCAAAGGAAACCTCAATCTGTAATAAAATGTTATTGTTTTTTTTTTTTTTTCTTTCTCAGGGGCAACAGAAAAGATGGGAGGGGTGAAGGGGGGGGTAAAGGAGTGCAAATGACGCAAGGGGCCACACAAAGCAAAAGGGTTTTGTTCAACCGGATCTAGTCCATGTTTAATTGAGCTGCTGCTTCGTGCTCCTCTGGGTTTTGAGTTTTCCTATGCACCAAGCAGCGGGTTACCACCTAGACCCAGCGAGCCACGTCATCATC
>CAUYQU010075935.1:0-10900 GCA_963574635.1 Cheracebus regulus | reverse complement strand
AAAAAAAAAAAAAAAAAAAGAACTCTGCCCCATACATCCCACAGTTCCCAATTCTTCTTGTTGTTCAGTCGTGGCAGGGAAGCAGAAAGCGTCTGAGTAAAGGGCATCTGGGCCTTCTCCTGCCACCGTTACCCACTCTCTCTCTCACAAGGTAGATAATAAAGTGAGTCTGAAGGCCACTGTGGTTCCCCCAGCTCCCCAATCCCTAATTCTTTTGTTTCTCCCACACCTCCCTCTAGGCCCCATCGTCTCACCTATGACGTAGGAGAGTAAGAGGTTCCAGCCTGTGATGAAAGCCAGCAGCTGACCCACCGTGACGTAAGCATAGAGATAGGCGGAACCGGAGCATGGGACCCGGGCCCCAAACTCTGCATAGCAGAGTCCAGCCAACATAGAAGTCAGGGCAGCCACCAAGAAGCAGATGACGAGGGCTGGTCCAGCGTCCTCCTTGGCCACTTCTCCGGCCAGGACATACACGCCCGCCCCCAGAGTGCTGCCCACACCCAAGGCCACCAGATCCAGGGTGTTCAGACAGCGGGACAAGCAATGCCCAGAGCCCCCATGGTCCAGCTGCAGGGGCCTCCTGCGCATCAGCTTCTGACCAAATTGGCGAATATTCTGCCAGAGCATCTTAGATGGAGTTGAGGAGGTGCTAAGACCTGCCGAGGAAACAAGACAGAAGGCCCCTAAGACAGAAAGCCACGAAGAATATTTGTCCCGCCTGGGCCCTGGGAGTCAGATTTAGAACCAGCTCCTCTGAACAGTGCTCTCTCAGGAGAGCTGGCAGTGAAAGAACATTTTGGGTAGATCATTCATCTCCCAGCCATGGGCCCTTCAAATGTAAATGGGAACTTTAATACTTTCCAAAGTTACGTGGCTAGGCGGGGTGGCTCATGTCTGTAGTCTCAGCATTTTGGGAAGTGGGAGGATTGCTTGAGCTCAGGAGTTTCACACCAGCCTGGGCATCACAGTGAGACTTCCCCCCCGCACCCTCAAGGGGAAAAGAAGTAAAAGTTACTGGAAGGACTTCTCATTTAAAGAGATGCAGCCGGGAGCTGTGGCTCACGCCTAGAATCCCAGCACTTTGGGAGGCAGAGGCAGGTGATCACCTGAGGTTGGGAGTTTGAGACCAGCCTAACCAAAGTGGGGAAACCCCGTCTCTATTAAGAATACAAAAATTAGCCAGGTGTGGTGGCGCATGCCTGTAATCCCAGCTATTCAGGAGGCTGAGCACATAAGACATGGGGCTGTGTAATTGCTAAAACGAGTTAATTGGCTGGGCGCTGTGCCTCACACCTCTAATCCCAGCATTTTGGGAGGCCGAGGCGGGTGGATCACTTGAGGTCAGGAGATTGAGACCAGCCTGACCAACATGGTGAAACCCCGTCTCTACTCAAAATACAAAATTAGTTTGGTGTGGTGGCTAACGCCTGTAATCCCAGCTACGTGGGAGGTTGAGGCAGGAGAATCGCTTGAACCTGGGAGGCGGAGGTTGTGGTGAGCCGAGATCAGGCCATTGCACTCCAGCCTGGGCAACAAGAGAGAAACTCTGTCTCAAAATAATAATAATAATTTGAGTTAATGATATAATTTGAGTAGTTAGAATCCTTTTTTTTTTTTTTTGAGAGAGAGAGGATCTTACTCTGTTGCCCAAGCTGGAGTGCAGTGACATGATCATAGCTCACTGCAACCTCGACCTCCCAGGCTCGAGCAATCTCCCTGCTTTAGCCACCCAAGCAGGTGGGACTATAGGTGCGTGTCACCACACCCGGCTCATCTTTTACAATTTTTTGTAGAGACAGGGTCTCACTATGTTGCCCAGGCTGGTCTCTAACTTGTAGCCCTAATTGAGCCTCCTACCTCAGCCTCCCAAATTGCTGGGATTGCAGGCATGAGCCACTGCACCCAGCCAAAAAAAATGTTTTTAATTAGCCAAGGGTTATAGTGCATGCCTGTAGTCTTAACTACTGGGGAGGCTGACGTGGAAGGATCGCTTAAGCCCTAGAGTTGAAGGCTACGGTGAGTTCTGATCTCACCAGTGCACTCCAGCCTGGGCAGCAGAGCTAGTCTCTGTCAAGAGAAGGGAAGGGGAAGAAGAAAGAAAAGAAAAAAAGAAAGAAAGAGGGCCGGGCGCAGTGGCTCACGCCTGTAATCTCAGCACTTTGGGAGGCCGAGGCGGGTGGATCACTTGCAGTCAGGAGTTCAAGACCAGCCTGGCCAACATGGTGAAACCCCATCTTTAAATAACGATAAGAATAAATTAAATTTAAAAAAAGAAAGGAAGGAAGGAGAAAGAGAAAGAAAGGGAGAGAAGGAAAGAAAGAGAAAGGGAGGGAGGGGGAGGGAGAGAAGAAAGAAGAAAGAAAAAGAAAAGAGAAAGGGAAAGGAAAAGAAGAAAGAAAAGCAAGTCACACAAAAAAATACTGATTCTTCTTTCATGAGGTACGTAGAGGAGTGAAACTCATAGAGACACAAAGCTGGCTGCCAGGGGCTGGGAGAGAGAGGTGGAACAGATAATTGCTTAATGGACTAGTTTTCAGTTTTGCAACAGAAAAAAGTTCTGGATTTTGCTGCAAACTTAAAACTGCTCTGAAAACAGTCGTCGCAGGCGGGGTGCAGTGACTCACGCCAGTAAACCCACCACTTTGCGAGGCTGCGTTGGGTGGATCACTTGAGATCAGGAGTTTGATACCAGCCTGAGCAACATAGTGGGACCCTGTCTCCACACAAAAATGTTTTTAAAATGAGCCAGGTGTGGTGGTGCATGCCTGTAGTTCCAGCGACTTGGGAGGCTGAGGAAAGAGGATTGCTTGAACCCAGGAGGTGGAGGCTGCACTGAGCAGTGTTAGCACCACGGCGCTCCAGCATAGGCAACAGGGCGACGCCTTCTCTCAAAAAATAAATAAAATATAAAGTCAAAATGGCTAACCCAGGCACAGTGATGCCCCTGCAGTCCCAGCCATTCAGGAGCCTGAGGTGGGAGGATGGAGAGGGCCCAGGAGTTTGTGGTCAGGTTAGGCAACATGGCAACACCTTCTCTTAAAAAAAAAAAAAAAGGATAAGGTGGTATTTTTTTTTTAGACAGAGTCTCGTCTGTCACCCAGGCCAGAGAGTGCAGTGGCACAATCTTCCCTCACTGCAACCTCTGCCTCCCGGGTTCAAGCATTTCTCAGCCTCCCAGCAATTCTTATATTATGTGTTTTCTACCGCAGCTTTTTAAATGCTGCCAATAATAAAACTGGCCTCATAGAATTTCTGGGTGGTAGTAGAGAAGTCACCACCGTAGGCCGAGGTGGGGAGATCACCTGAGGTCAGGAGTTCAAGGGCAGCCTGGCCAACATGGTGAAACCCCGTCTCTATTAAAAGAAAAAAAAATACAAAAAACTTCGCTGGGGGTGGTAGAGGGCACCTGCAATCCCAGCTGCTCGGGAGGCTGAGGCAGGAGAATTGCTTGAACCCGAGAGTCAGAGGTTGCAGTGAGCTGAGACCGCACCACTGCACTCCAGCTTGGGCAACAGAGTGGGACTCCGTTCAAAAAGAAAGAGCCGGGCGCGGTGGCTCACGCCTGTAATCCTAGCACTTTGGGAGGCCGAGGTGGGTGGATCACCCGAGGTCAGGAGTTCAAGACCAGCTTGGCCATCATGGTGAAACCCCATCTTTAAAAAAAAAAAAGAAAGAAAAAGCCCAGAGGTGGGCCAGGCCAATCACACCTGTAATTCCAGCACTCTGAGAGGCCGAGGCAGGTAGATCACTTGAGGCTGGGAGTTCGACACAAGCCTGGACAACAAGGTGAAACCCTGTCTCTACTGAAAATACAAAAATTAGCGATGGTGCATGCCTGTAATCTCAGCTACTCCGGAGGGTCAGGCAGGAGAATTACTTGAACAAGGGAGACAGAGGTTGCAGTGAGTCAAGATCGTGCCAGTGCACTCCTGGGCAACAGAGCGAGACTCCGTCGCAAAAAAAAAAAAAAAAAAAAGAAGCCCAGAGGTACTCTGGCACCATGGCTCATGCCTGTAATCCTAGCACTTTGGGAGGCCGAGGTGGGTGGATCACCTGAGGTCAGGAGTTCAAGACCAGCCTGGCCATCATGGTGAAACCCCATGTTTAAAAAAAAAAGAAAGAAAGAAAGAAAAGGAGAGCAAAGAAGAGGGACAGAAGGAAGGAAGGAAGGGAGGGAGGGAGGGAGGAAAGGGGAAAGAGAGAAGGGAAGAAGAGAAAGAAAAAATAAAGAGAAAAAGAAAGAAGGGAGGGAGGGAAGGAGAAAGAGGAAGAAAAGAAAAGGGAGATAGAATGAAAAAAGAAAAGGGAGATAGAATGAAAAAAGAAAAGGCCGGGCGCGGTGGCTCGTGTCTGTAGTCCAAGCACTTTGGAGGCCGAGGCGGGCGGATCACCTGAGGTCAGGATTCAAGATCAGCCTGACCAACATGGTGAAACCCCGTCTTTAAAAAAAAGAGAGAGTTTAAAAAAAAAGAATGAAAAAAGAGAAAAGAAAGAAACGGAAAGAGAGAAAGGAGGGAGGGAGGAAGGAAGGAAAGGAAGGAAGGAGAGAAAGAAAAAGAATGAAAAAAGAGAAGGAAAGGAAGAAAGGGAGGGAGAAGAGAGAAATCACTACCGATGGAAGACTGCAGTCACTCTTGCATCTGGCGGTGCCCCTGTGTAAGGCTGAACGCAGGAAATGAGTCTCAGATTCTCTGGACAGGCACCCAATCCCACCGCAACCCCTGCCCACATCCACAGCTCCAAGCTCCTCGGACCTTCCTCTGAAAGACGGGTCTCTGCGCAGCCAGCCCAGGGGGCCAGGCTGATGCAACCGCGCGCACACATTGCAAGACCCCGAACCGTGCGCCCCGCCGTCGACAGAAGAGAGGACACCCAAGACTTTTACCATACTACTTGCGACGACCGAGGAGTCCAAGAGCCCAGGCAGCGAGGCTCCCTGCAAACCGACCTGAGCTGGAGCTGCAGGATCTTTAAAAAGCCAGCGGGCACCGCGCAGACCCTATTGACTCCCGCGCCTGTAGGGTGGGACAGACTAGACCTGCCGGGTGGGCGTATCTGCAGTGATGCAATCAGGCGTTGACCTTGTTTTTTGGGTGAGGAGAGTAGGGTCTCTGTCGCTCAGGCTGGGAGTGCAGTAGTGCAAACACGTTTCCTTGCAGCCTCCAGCTTCGGGGCTCAAGAGATCCTCCCACCTCAGCCTCTGGAGTAGCTGGGACCACATGGCACAGCGAATTTTCTTACTTTTTGTAGATGGGGTCTTGATATGTGGCCCAGGGTGGTCTCAAACTTTCTGGCCACGAGCAATCCTCCCGCGTCAGCCTCCCAAATTGCTCGGATTACAGGCTGAGCCACCGCGCCACGCCTGTTACGTGTATTTTTATCGCAATTTAAAAAACATCTTTACTAGTAGATAAGACACTGCCATAAAGATTAAAAAAAAAAAAATCTTAACGGGCGCGGTGGCTCACGCCTATAATCCCAGCACTTTGCGAGGCCGAGGCGGGCGGATCTCAAGGTCAGGAGTTTGAGACCAGCCTGGCCAAGGTGGTGAAACCTTGTCTCTCCTAAAAACACAAAAAACATTAGCCAGGGGTGGTGGTGCGCACCTGTAGTCCCAGCTACTTGGGAGGCTGAGGCAGAAGAGTTGCCTGAACCCAGGAGGCAGAGGTTGGAGTGAGCAAAGATCGCGCCAATGCACTTAGCCTGGACAACAGAGTGAGACTCGGTCTCAAAAAAAAAAAAATCTTAGAATCACCCCTTTCCAGGAACTACAGAAATGTCAAAGTCAGCTGGGCACAGTGGCTTATGCCTGTAATCCCAGCATTTGGGGAGGCTGAGGCTGGAGGATTGCTCGTGGCCAGAAAGTTTGAGATCAGCCTGGGCAACATATCAAGACCCCATCTCTACAAAAAGTCAAAAAATTAGCTGTGCATGGTGGTGCAACTGTGGTCCCAGCTACTCCAAAAGCTGAGGTGGGAAGATCGCTTGAGCCCAAAAAGTGGAGGCTGCAATGAACCGTGTCTACACCACTGCACTCCCAGCCTTGGTAACAGAGAAACCCTATTTAAAAATATATAAAAATAAAAAGGAGGCCAGAAAGGAAGAGGTTAAGACAGTAAATTTTATGTTATGCCTGTGTCATTGTAGTTGTTTTGAGACAGAATCTTACTCTGTTGCCCAGGCTGGAAGGCAGCAGCATGATCATAGCTCACTGCAGCCTCAACCTTCTGGGCTCAAACGACCCTCCCACCCTGCCCTCCCAAAATGCCGGAACTACAGAAATATCAAAGTCAGCTGGGCACGGTGGCTCACATCTGTAATCTTGGCATTTTGGGAGGCCAAGGTGGGAGGGTTGGTGGTGGCCAGAAAGTCTGAGACCAGCCCGGGCAACATATCAAGACCCCATCTTCTACAAAAAGTCAAAAAATTAGCTGTGTGTGGTGGTGCACCTGTGGTCCCAGCTACTCCAGACGCTGAGGTGGGAGGATCACTTGAGCCCAGAAGGTGGAGGCTGCAATGAACTGTGTTTCCACTTCTGCACTCCCCGCCTTGGCAACAGAGAGATTATGTTTTAAAAAATCTCAAAACAGGCTGGGTGCGGTGGCTTACCCCTGTAATCCCAGCACTTTGGGAGCCTGAAGCAGGCAGATCACAGGGTCAAGAGATCGAGACCAACATGGTGAAACCCCGTCTCTACTAAAAATACAAAAATTAGCCTGGTGTGGTGGCAGGCACCTGTAGTCCCAGTTGCTCGGGAAGCTGAGGCAAGAGAATCGTTTGAACCCAGGAGGCAGAGGTTGCAGTGAGCCGAGATCATGCCACTGCACTCCAGCCTGGGCGACAGAGCAAGACTCCATCTCAAAAAATAATAATAATAGGCCGGGCGCGGTGGCTCATGCCTGTAATCCCAGCACTTTGGGAGGCCGAGGTGGGTGGATCACAAAATCAGGAGATCAAGACCATCCTGGCCGACATGGTGAAACCGTCTTAAAAAAAAAAGAAAAAAAAATCAAAATAATAATAATAAATAAAAATAAAAAGCAAGCCAGAAAGGAAGAGGTTAAGAGAGTAAATTTTATGTTATGCGTGTGTCATTGCAGTTGTTTTGAGACAGAATCTTACTCTGTTGCCCAGGCTGGAAGGCAGCAGCATGATCATAGTTCACTGCAGCCTCAACCTCCTGGGCTCAAACGACCCTCCCACCTTGGCCTCCCGAAGTGCTGGGATTACAAGCTTGAGCCACCATGCCGGCCATTTTAACTTTTTTTTTTTTTTTGAAATGGAGTCTTGCTCTGTCGCCTAGGCTGGAGTACAGTGGCTGGATCTCAGCTCACTGCAACCTCCACCTCCCAGGCTCAAGCGATTCTCCTGCCTCAGCCTCCTGAGTAGCTGGGATTACAGGTTCCCGCCACCATGTCCAGCTAATTTTTGTATTTTTAGTAGAGATGGGGTTTCTCCATGTTGATCAGGCTGGTCTGGAACTCCTCCCCTCAGGTAATCTGCCCACCTAAGCCTCTCAAAGTGCTGGGATTAGCGGCATGAGCACCATGCCCAGCCATTTTAACCATTTCTAAGTGTACTATTTGGTAGCACTAAGTACATTCACATTGTTGTACAACCATCACCACCATCCACCTCCCAAGCTGGTTTCGTCTTGCAAGACTGAAACTCTGCTCACTGAAACTTCATCCTCTCCCCACAGCCCTGGCACCCACCATTCAGCTTTCTATCCATATGAACTTGACACCTCCAGGTTCTTCATATACATAGAGTCATACAATATTTGCCTCTTTGTGACTGACTTATTTTACTTAGCACGATGCCCTCAGAGTTCATCCAGGTGATAGCATGTGTCAGAATTGCCTTCCCTTTTTTTTTTTTTTCTGAGACATGGGCTCATTCTGTCTCCCAGGCTGGAGCGCAGTGGTGCGAACTCTGCTCACTACGACTGCCGCCTCCCCAGTAGCTGGGATTACAAGTGCACCATGCCTGGCTAATTTTTTGTATTTTTAGTAGAAACAAGATTCCACCATGTTGATCAGGCTGGTCTTGAACTCCTGACCTCAAGTGATCCACCTGCCTTGGCCTTCCAGAGTACTAGGATTATAGGCGTGAGGCACCTCGCCAGGCCAGAATTGTCTTCCCTTTTAAGGTTGAATTCTATTCCATTGTCTGTATATGCCACATTTTGCTTATCAGATGGATGGACATCTGGGTTGCCTTCACTTTGAGGCTATTAAATAATGCTGCTATCAACATGGGTATCCAAGTATCTTTCTTTCTTTCGTTTTTTTCTTTTTTTTCTTTTTGAGATGGAGTTTTGCTCTTGTCGCCCAGACTGGAGTGCAGTGGCATGATCTAGGCTCTCTGCAACCTCTGCCTCCTGGGTTCAAGCGATTCTCCTGCCTCCGCCTCCCTAGTGGCTGGGACTACAGGCGCCCGCCACCACACCGGGCTAATTTTTGTATTTTTAGTAGAGACAGGGTTTCACCATATTGGCCAGGCTGGTCTTGAACTCCTGACCTTCTGATCTGCCCGCCTCGGCCTCCCAAAGTGCTGGGATAACAGGCGTGAGCCACCACGCCCAGCCCCAATATCCTGCTTTCAATTGGTGGAGTTATACACCCAGAAGTGGCTTTGCTGTGTCATCCAGTTCTAAGATTTTTTAAGTGTTTGAATCCATTGATCACTAAGGACCCTATGAAGTAGGGATTCCACTCACAATCCTACTCTCTCTTAGTCTTACCCACAGTCCACCCAGACACTCAAGCATCAGGGACCCCCCAACCCAAGCTAGTCACAAACTGGAAAAGGGGGAGCTAAAGATTGCTGATATTTGTAAATTCACACGAAAACATTTAAGAGGCCGGGCGTGGCATCTTATGCCTATAATCCCAGCACTTTGGGAAGCCGAGGTGGGGGATCAGTTGAGGTCAGACGTTGGAGACAAGCCTGGCCAGAAGGGTGAAACCGTGTCTCTATTTAAAAAAAAAAAATTAGCCGGGCATGATGGCAGGCACCTGTAATCACAGCTGATCCAGAGACTGAGGCAGGAGAATTGCTTGAACCTGGGAGGCGGAGGTTGCAATGAACCAAGATCTCTCCATTGCATTCCAGCCTGGGCAACAGAGTGATACTCCCTGTCAAAGGTTAAAAAAAAAAAAAAAAAAGGCATTTAATAAGCATCCTATGGACATGCAGCCCTGTGCATAAGGACCTAAGGAAGATAAACGTGAGTGAAACTTGGTCCCATCCTACAAGGAGCTCTGCTTGCCAGGAGACCTCAGCATGCCGGCAGAGAGATGCAACATAAGGTAAGAAACACTACAGTTGATAGAAGCCAAAGCATGGAAATAGGAAGGAGAACCTGATTCCCAAACAGAACAAAGAACCCAGGGCCGGGCTCGGTGGCTCACGCCTGTAATCCCAGCACTTTGGGAGGCTAAGGTGGGCGGATTACAAAGTCAGCAGTTCAAGACCAACCTGACCAACATGGTGAAACCCTGTCTGTACTAAAACTACAAAAATTAGCGGGTGTGGTGGTGTGTGCCTGTAGTCCCAGCTACTCAGGAGGCTGAGGCAGGAGAATCGCTTGAACCCGGGAGATGGAGGTTGTAGTGAGCCAAGATTGTGCCACTGCACTCCAGCCTGGGCAACAGGGTGAGACTCCATCTCAGAAAAAAAGAAAAAAGAACCCAGGAGTTGCACAGGCGATGCAGGAGTTGTAGGTATATGGTCTCTAGGTGTTGTCATGACAAAGTACATGCTACACACCAAGAATATATACAGTGTATGTAAGTCATTCTTTTACCTATGGGCAATTTTCTTCAATTCCGTGTTCTCAACAAAGAGAGCCTTTTTTGTTTTTGAGACTGCCACCCAAGCTAAAGCGCAGCCTCCACCTCCCAGGTTCAAGCAATTTTCCTGCCTCAGCCACCTGAGTAGCTGGGACTACAGGCACGTGCCACCACGCCTGGCTAATTTTTGTATCTTTAGTAGAAACAGTTTCACCATGTTGGCCAGGCTGCAGGCTGGTCTTGAACTCCTGTCCTCAAGTGATTCACCCACCCTGGACTCCCAAAGTGGTAGGACTACAGGCGTAAGCCATAGCACCTGGCCAACAAAACTGATTCATTTTGTGTAATGTTTAATTTATAGAAATAATCTCTCTCTCTCTCTTTTTTTTTAGACAGAGTCTTGCTCTTGTTGCCTAGGCTGGAGCGCAGTGGCACAATCTCAGCTCACTGCAACCTCCGTCTCCTGAATTCAAGCAATTCTCTTGCCTCAGCCTCCTGAGAAGTTCATCTCTACAAAAAATACAAAAATAAGGCCAGGCACTATGGCTCATGCCTGTAATCCCAACACTTTGAGAGGCTGAGGCAGGCAGATCACCTGAGGTCAGGAGTTCAAGACCAGTCTGGCCAACATGGCGAAACCCCGTCTCTATTAAACATACAAAAATTAGCCAGATGGGCTGGGTGCAGTGGCTCATCCCTGTAATCCCAGCACTTTAGGAGGCTGAGGTGGGCAGACGACCTGAGGTCAGGAGTTCAAGACCAGCCTGGCCAACATAGTGAAACCTGAAACCCCGTCTCTACTAAAAACACAAAAATTACAGGCTGAGGCAGGAGAATCACTTGAACCTGGGAGGTGGAGGTTGTGGTGAGCCGAGATGGTGCCACCGTAGTCCAGCCTGGGCAACAGAGCAAGACTCTGTTTCAAAAAAAAAAAAAAAAATTAGCCAGGTGTAGTGGCTCACGCCTGTGGTCCCTGCTACTCAGGAGGCTAAGGAGAACTTAAGAGTTTCTTAAGGCAGGAGAATCACTTGAGCCTGAGAGATGGCGGCTGCAGTGAGCTGAGATAGCACCACTGCATTCCAGCCTGGGCAACAAGAGTG
>CAUYQU010075930.1:0-11953 GCA_963574635.1 Cheracebus regulus | reverse complement strand
GCGGCTGCATTAAGGTGAGATTGCCCCACTGCCCACCAGCCTGGGCAATAAAACCAAAAACCCACCAAAAAAAAAAAAAAAAAAAAAAAAAAAAAAGATGCCCGTGTTTATATTAACAAATTGAAATTAAAACATATTTCACAAATGATGTTGACAGGTTAACAAAATGGGCTTTCCAACAAACCTTATTAAAAAGTACTCTCTTCACAGAGAAGTAAAAGTAAAAGAAACCGATAAATGTTAACTACAAACTTATTTGAAATTCTTGAAGGCTAGTACAGACTTGTGCACAAGTTCGAGTGTGTTTACAACTACAGGCTTGGGTTCAAGATCAGGACTATGTACAAGTACAAGCATGTATACAAGTACCTGGGTATATAAAATGATTCTGCTTTGTATTAAAGAATTGACTTTATTCAAAGGGAGATATGGCATTTGCCTTAAGCTACTGGGATGTAATCTCCAGGCCCTTGAAATGACCTATCTGAAAAAGTGTCTGTGTTTGCCCCAGTGCTTTGGTCAATGGATAATCTTACAATGCGATTCACAGTGGGGTCTTTGGAACTTGACTTATCAGTTACGATCTTCAGAGCAACTAGAGAACAAACCTCCAGAAGGGACTAAAAACTAAAAGCCAGCCATATGAACACCATGTGATTAAACTGCAGTAAAATCTCTGGACATCAAAGGCTTGAGTGAGCTTCCCCAGTTCACAGTATTCTTTGACTACTGTCACACAATGTAGCTGGAAGGAGGTAATACTGTCCAGGACCCCACAGGGGGAGGAAGAACAAAAGCTTTATGTTTGGACCAATTTCAGACCTTGCCCTATGTGTCTCTTTCTGGTTGGTTCTGATTTATATCCCTTCACTACAATAACTTTAGTATGAGCTTACTCACAACTGGGCACTCACACCTGTAATCCCAGCACTTTGGGAGGCTGGGGCAGGTAGATCATGCGGTCACGAGTTTAAGACCAGCCTGGCCAATATGGTGAAACCCCATCTCTACTAAGAATCAAAAATTAGCCAGGCATGGTGGTGCGTGCCTGTAATCCCAGCTATTCAGGAGGCTGAGGCGAGAGAATTGCTGGAACCTGGGAGCAAAGGTCACAGTGAGCTGAGATTGTGCCACTGCACTCCAGCCTGGGTGACAGAGCAAGATTCTATCTCAGGAAAAAAAAAAGTTTACTCATCACTGTAAATTTAGTGCTCTCATAGCTCTGTGCATATTTCTCACAAATTATCAGACCAGGAAGTTTCTGGGAACCCACAAATTTGTAGCCAGCTGGTCAGAAGTAAGGAGTAACCTGGGAACTGATGAACTTGTGGCCACTGTCTGTAGTAAGGCCAGTCTTGTGGAAACTGTGCCCTTTACATGTGTAGTTTGTCCCAAGATTAGGTACTTAATGTCAAAAGTCATTGCATCTGAAATGAATTTTTTTCTTTATGATGTATAAACAAGATAAAAGGCAAACAGGCATGAGATAGAACAAAATATCATTGTTAATGTTCATATGTGTCTCCGAGATTTAAGATGAGGAGAATTAGTCTCCAGTTATGAATGTGACTTCTCATTCGTTGTAAGGTAATTCTGGCAATTAAGGTTAAAATGTGAAGAAAGAAACTCCAGCTCCTTACTAGATTATTTAATAGGCCTCTGATCAACTCCTATGAAGTGTGAGGAGGAGAGCAATCAGCAGGGTGAGGCACTTGCTCAGCGTTGTTTCACCAGTGCTTATTACAGCATATACTATGCATGGCAAGCCACTGTCTTAAAAGAAAATTGTCTAAATTTCTTTATGTCCTCATCAGTATTTAAATAATGAAGGCTGAAAAAGGTATGCTTATAGAGTTTTCTCTAAAGAAAGCCCCCAAGGTAAAGATGTGCCTTCGGCATGTCCACTTCAAACTTTGCATTTTCTAGGGAGAAGGTCAAACGGTTACTCACCTGTATCCCCATTTTCCCATCGCAGGACTTTGGCTAAGTGATAATAAGTTGTATTGGATAAGTGCAATAATTCCAAGAACAAAGATGTTGAGCTCTTTTGTCATCCTCACCTTACCTCTATTTATTGCAACTTCCAACAGATTGTGTTTCAGACAACCTCCTCACCCAGGTGTGGCATAGACCTATCAATGTGGTTATTGCAGTCTGGTCATTACATCCAGATGAACACTGTGAGTTTTTACCTTTCTGGGTCAGCACTTTACCTCTATGACTAGACTGTGTCCAGAAAGAGTGGAAAGTTCAGATGGAAGACTTACTAGAGGAGCAGATGTTTGAGTATTACAAGCTACCAAAGAGATCATCCACATCAGGACTAAATGAAACTCGCTGTCAAACAAATGCAGGGAGTCTCTAGCCCCAGCCAGAGATAAAATGAAACCTGATGAGCCGGACAGCGCTGCAGGATGGCAACCAAGCAAACAAACAAAACTGACTGGCCAGGTGTAGGCTCTGGCTTCAGCGGCCAGCAGTCTACCTAGCTGCAAAGTGGACAAGAAACAGCTTCTGGAGATCAGAAAAACCAGGAGTCAAAGTACTTATTGACCTATCTCTTTCATGCCAAGATTATCATTACCCTAAACAAAATATTCTAAAAGACATACCTATGAAATTTATCAAGTGTCTGACATTACCTGACAATATTTGTAAATGACTGAAGTGAACTAAGGTTTAAACAGGATTAGAATTTTTTTTCCAGTTAATGAGCAAAAGAGGTTTTAAAAAAGGGAGAACAGATCCCAAATAAAGAAATTATATTTTCTTTGCACTATTGTATTGCAGCTGGGATTCAGTTTTACAACCCACTAAATAATTTGCATGATTAACTTTGTATTTACAGGTGTCTGTGATATATCCATATCCCATGTTCACACACAAATTACTCAGAAAGGAATATATATAGATATTCCTCTCTCTATATATAGAGAGAGAGATGTAGAAGGAATAGATATAAAGAAATATATTTATAGGCAGATATAGATAGAAATTTATATATATTTATATATGCCTCTATATATGTATATTGAAATATATTTTATATTAAATATATGTATATTGAAATAAGTAATATTTAATAAATATACATATTTCAATCACAGAAAAATCTAGAACAATTTAATAATCATAAAATTACTACCAGTTCATACTTTGATACATATGTTATATAAAATAAACTTTTTATATTATATGCTATACTTTGATGTATAGTAATAAAGTATGGACTGGTAGAAATGTAATAAGAATTAAATTGTTTTAGATCTCCCGACCCACCTACCCTATCCAGTTTTAAAACACTTCTTCTGACAGTTGTTCATTCATGGGCATGTCACATATGCCCAGACCAGCAGAGCTTAGCTGCAGCAAGCATAGCTTAGGTTATGGTAAATTAGATGAAAATAAGTACTTTAGCATTACCAACAATGGGTAGCACTATCCTATCATACTAGAAGCAGTATGACATCCTGTCAAACTAGAAACAGCACATTATGGTACATGAGGAAACAAATGTAGCAGATATAAGTACAATTTTACATCATAGCTTGCATGCTATTTTACCTTATTTGGTGCATGCACCAGCTTAAATAGTAATTTAATTTATCAAATAAGCACTAATTTTCAAATATCTAGTTTTTCCTAAGAATATTAATTCAGTCTTGGGATCCTACTATTTGACCAAAAATAAATATTATTGTTTACTTTCATAAAGTTATTTTCTCATCAAATATGATATATAAAGGCAAGCTAATTTTATATTCTTGACATATCACTGAGAGAGCTCCACAAACCAAACAGTATTCCTCATAATCTTGATTATATGTTTGCAATCTAGCACAAATCTGAATGAAGGCTCTGAAATACTTGCATTTCTGACATATATAATGAAACTTACCATTTTTCATAGTTCCTGAACTCTGAGGACATAGGCTCTATTAACAACTCATGTATCCATCAAAATCTTCCTTAACTTATATTCAAACAATGAGCAGCTATTTATAGAAACAAACAATTCATATTACAGAATTTGTAAAGGAAAACACATACGCCAACTGACCATCTCTGTAAATTGTGAGTTCAAGGGCTCAAATGCTTGCCTAAAGAGAACTCCCAAAACCGGGTTTTGAGCGAGTCATAGAAAGCATTCACAGGTAAACGTCTAAGGAAAACCAAATGCATTTCCACCCATAGCAGAGTTTATTCCTGGTTACTAGGTAGACACCCCAATATTTATCAAAATTGTTGAGTTGCAGATGCAATGTGGTTTTTAAGTTTTACTAATATTATATGAACAGTCTTGAAGTTAAACCGACATAAAAATAAAAAAGTGATACTTTTATTATGTAGAAACAAAAATTTTATTTTTATCATGTCTCTATCATATATATTTATAGAAGGGAGATTATTTTAAAATGGAGTTCTCAGACATCCATTTTAAATTTTCTCCACTTTTGATCTAAGAATGCTCAGGAGAAATGAATAAAATTATAGTCTTTTGCCTTCCCCAGTTATTTCTCACCCCCAACTGCCCTAAGCAAACTGTCAAATGCACATGTACATGAGAATTACAAATCCCACTCCACCTTCCTAAGAAGTTGAAAACCTGCAGGTCATCTTTGGTAGGCTTCCAAATTAACCCACTTGATGGAGGTCCTGTGATTCATGGAAGCATCTTGTCCCTGAGTAAAGAATCTTATCATGAGTTCTTCAAAATTATTGATACACTGATTTCTATGTAACCTACTGACACAATCAGGAAGTTTTCCTGATTGTCCTGCACATAGACATTTAGCCTTGATGCTGCAATCTGTACCCAATGATTGCAACCTCTATATTGCACTCTCCAATGAAAAAGTACAATTCCAATATGAGAATTCACCCTCCCTTCTCCTATATTTTCTTATAAAAGCCTTTCAATTTGTAACAGGCCCTGAAACACTACCAACTTTGTCGACGTGTCTCACATTTGGCATCCAATTAAACCTTTATCAAATTATTTTTGCCTCAGCAGCCTTAATTGTAGGAATAAAGGGAACAGCGCAGGTGAAGAATTCAATTCACAAAACTGTCTCCCATTCCTGGGGAAACAATACAGTGGATCCTTGAGTAAAAGTTCTTGAGAACCCATGACTGAGTAAAAGTAGGCTTTCTTCCTGTCTTTGGCTACAATTGCCCATCTGTACTTTGTTCACAGAATAAAATGTAATTCCCTTAAGGACAGACTTCAAAGCAGTTTGATCATTAATAGAGCTGATAAAGCCAGTGTAACACCTGTGAAAATTACCTTTTCCTAAAATTCAGTTTGAGTCTGCACAATTTGCAGATTAAAGATCTTCAGTAAATAATATATACTGAATACTTATATTGTACTAAGAGTTTATGTACATTTTGTTACTGAAGTCTCACAATATGAGAGAGATAGTTTGATTATCGCTATGTACAGATGAGAAAACCAAAGCTTGGAATTTTTAAGTAACTTGCCCCTGGTCCCATTGCTATTAAGTAGCAGAATTTGAAGATCTGTGTGATTTAATTTACCAACCTAAAGATTAAAGGTAAAGAAGAAAAATTGGTAAACTCTACTAAAATAATCGCTTTTTTTTCTGATTAAGTTACCAAAACTGATAGGGGAAGAGAATAAAATAATCTATTATAAAATATGAACATATTTTTAAAACCTATAATGTTTTTTTTCTTGATTTAGTTACAGTTCTGCCAACGGCCTTCTGCCACCAAACTAGGGAGAGCTGATTCATTTTAAATGAGCTATTTCCTTTTACCTTTCTTCATTTTAAACTGGTAACATATTGCATTTCTTTATCTTTTAATTTTATTTTAAGTCCAGGAGTACATTTTCAGGCTTGCTATATAGGTAAGTTGTGTGTCACCAGGGCTTGGTGTACAGATTATTTACGCACCCAGGTAGTCAGCATAGTACCTGATAGGTCGTTTTTCCAACCTTACTCTCCTCTCCCACCTCTACCCTCAAGTAGACCTCAGTGTCTGTTGTTCCCTGCTTTGTGTCCATATGTACTCAATGTTTGTTTCCCACTAACAAGTGAGAACATGAGGTATTTGATTTTCTGTTCCTGTGTGTGTTGGCTTAGGATAAGGGCCTTCAACTCCATCCATGTTCCTGCAAAGGACATGGTCTCATCTTTTTTTTACTTTTTTCTTTTTTTTCTTTTTCTTTTGTATAGCTGCAGAGTATTCCACATTGTGTATCTACCACATTTTCTTTATCTAGTTTACCATTGATGGGCATTTAGGGTGATATTATCTCTTCACTTTTGTGAATAGTGCTGCAAGGATGTGTCTTTATTGTAGAAACATTTATATTCCTGTGGGTATATACCCAATAATGGAATTGCTAGGTCGAATGATAATTCTTTCTTAGGTTATTTGAGAATTCACCAAACTGCTTTCCCTAATGGTTGAACAAATATACATTCCCACTAGCAGTATACAAGCATTCCCTTTTATCTGCAACCTCACCAGAACATTATTATTATTATTATTTAATAATGGCCATTCTGACTGGAGGAGATGGTATCTCATTGTGCTTTTCATTTTCATTTCTCTAGTGATTGCAGATGAGCCTTTTTATATGCTTTTTGGTCATGTGTTTGTCTTCTTTTGAAGAGTTTTCATGTCCTTTGCCCACTTTTTAATGGGGTTGTTTGCCTTTTACTTGTATATTAGGTTCTTTATAGATTCTCGATATTATACCTTTGTCAAATGCATAGTTTGTGAAACTTTTCTCCCATTCTGTAGGTTGTCGGTTTACTCTCTTGACAGTGTCTTTTGCTCTGTGGAAGGTCTTTAGTTTAATTATGCCCCATTTGTCAAATTTTGTTGCAATGCTTTTCGGCATCTTTGTCATGAAATCTTTGCCAGGTCCTATGTCCAGAGTAGTATTTTCTAGGTTATCTTCCAGGATTTTTATACTTTGAGATTTTACATTTAGGTCTTTAATACATCTTGAGTGGCGTTTTGTATATTGTGTAAGGAAGGGGTCCAGTTTCAGTCTTCTGCATATGGCTACCAGTTCTCCCAGGACTATTTATTGAATAATGAGTCCTTTTCTCATTGCTTGTCTTTGGTGATTTTGTCAAAGGTCAGGTGGTGGTAGATATGTAGAATTATTTCTGGGCTCTCTATTCTGTTCCATTGGTCTATGTTTCTATTTCTGTACCAGTACCATACTGTTTGGGTTACTACAGTCCTGTAGTATGCATATGATTTTTCTATTAGGCATGTGGAAAACCCATACATAACAAAAGAAACAAGAAGGCATTCTAAATAACACACCCATTTTTGTTGCAGTCAGTAAAACTACTCAGCTAGTATCAGAAATTAACATTTTACTTTTTATTGTAGAAGGATGAATAAAGGTATTTGAATAATATTTGAAAATATATTTGAATAATAAGTGAATAAGACTGACAGTTGAATTAATTATATGTGTGTTCACAATCCAACAGAGTTGTTTTGCTACTGAAGGGAATCTGCGTTTGAAAAGGTTCTTCCAACAGTAAGTTCTGATTAAAACAGATATATACCTTTACCACCTGATGTAGCTCTTTGCATTGCATTAGCCTAAACTGATTTTAGGATACATAGACATTTATACTGAAACTATCCAGACTAACTACCTGTTTTAAGTTGTTTGCCTGGAAATGGTTTCATTATCAGTATATTGCTTCTTCAGTGTTTAAATGCTGCACTATTTCAACAAAGGAGGGCAAAATTAGCTGTGAGTATTGAATAGTTCAAACTGTTTAATGTAAAAAGTGTCTGCTTTCAACATTTTCTGAGAGGTTATTTCACTTCTTGCTACCTCATGAAGAGATGAAACTGTATATACAGTCAGAAATGTGTCTGCCCTCCAAATTTCACAGCAAGATAAATCACAAAGGATAAATCATCCGCAATAATGAAAACAATTTCTCTGAGGAACTCTTCTTACATAATACAGAGAAAAGACAGTAAATATTTTAATTTTTCATCTGAATTCATTGCTTTAGGCCATTAACAAAGAACATTACAACCCTACACAAAGAATCAAACTAATGTTCCATTGTCACCTTTCAAGTGAGCAGGAACCATTTATCATGTTCAGAAACAGAAAGTGATGTTTCTTTAATCAAATAGGAATGAACAAATTCATAATCTATAACATGAATTACAAAGTGTGATCTTGCAGGAGAAAACTGACTTTTAGAGTTAAGCAACTGGTTTAATTCTTTTTTTAAAATTTTTGTTTTTCCTTCTGTACTGGGTATATTAGCATAAATATGAAACATACATAGATACTTCATCATAATAATAACAAAATATATATATTTTCAAATTGAGCCAGTTTACATAAATGTATTCTAAATAGATTTAATTTTAATAAAATGCCACTTCAACTGTCATCTGGTATATATACTTTCTGAAAATCCCTTCTAATAATTGACCTATAATCTAAGGAAAATATAAAGGCTGTATGACAAGGAAAAGTGACCCTGGATTTCATATTTACTCTTGTTTATTCATATATTCAACAAATGAAAGGCCACTACATTCAACTCTCTGCAGACACAAGATTTAGAATCTGCCTTTGAGATGCTCATGAGCTAATAGAGAAATTTGTGTTTCAATAAGTTTCCTCTGTTTTCAAAAATTTCAAATCCTAGGACAACTTATGTAACTTTTCAAAGTGTGAAAATTATCCTAATAAAATGAGGATAATTATAGATTTCTATTAGAAAGTTTAAATATATTATGCAACAAGTTTTCATTTAGAGAATGCTCAATAACTGGCAGCTAAAACTCAACAAATCATGTAAATCTTATCTTTCCCAGAATCTTAAATAACTTGTAGGACAAACATGTCAGAATTCTGGTATTCTGGAATTGGACAGGAGAATACCTAGAGACCAATACAAGTGAGCAATTGACAGGCATAGCATCTGGAAAGTAATGATGAAAGCCTCTATTTTATTCTATTTTTTTATTCTAAAGATAAAACAAGTTCACATGTAATGAGCTTTACATGAGAAAATAGCCCTCCCTTTTGACCCTTTCCTAGCTTTGTGAAAATAGGAAATTGTCTTAGATATCTCATGTTTTCATTTTCAGAGGATTAAATGAATCTTTCTGCAAAAGAGCTGTGTTTTTCATACAGGACATTAAAAAATATATTTATGGATCTGGAAGTTTTACCTGTTAGGCTTACATGGCATTGGAAGCTGCTGCTTCATTTCCTCTACCACCCTATTTCCATCAATTGCCAAATTCTAGAAGGACAGAGGCAAAGCCAAATTCTCTATAACAAACTTTTCTGTGAGAATTGTCTTCATTAGTTCCAGTGATTTTGTATTAAGTGTTTATTGCATGAAGTCTGCAGATAAATAAATGTTTTTATTCCCTAGAATACTGGGGGTAATCTAATCTGCCTTTTTCTCTTGAGTTTGCATAATATGATGTTTTCCGGCATATCCTTTGTCCCTAAACTTTGAAAATCGTAAGTAACTTTAAGTCGTTAAAGCAAAAAGACACAATGTAACAGTGGTCCAAGATTCAAAATTAAGAAAATATTAAAGAACAATAGCTAGGAATTTATGAGAAAACAGAAACCTCAAATCTGAAGTAAAAACAAAAAAAATTAATAGGAAAAGAAGAAAGACTCTGGAAAATTGATAATCATTATTCACCGAGTGGCAGGGGAACCAGAACAAAATAAAAGATGGTATATGCACTTCAGACAATCGCATTGGTGAGTTTTAAATTTAAGACAATGAGATTTGAGAGACTGAATTTTGCAAATTTTGGGAATTTAGTCAACCGCTTATTTATGAAGGTTTATTAGAAAAAATTGGACCATTTGTTACTGAGACAGGAAAACATAAAAGACTTATATATACATAATTCTAACAATATTTGAGGCAAAATTTATCTGCCACATAAAGCAGACATTTTAAATAGACCTTGGTCAAGAGGCATCAGAATTAAAAGCATAATTTTTGATCAGTGAAGTCTAACAGAAACATATTTTCTTAAATAATATTATATAATAATATGTTGTCCCCCGTATCCAAGAGGTCTCTAAATGTCTTTTCTGAATATTTACCTTTGAGAGAGAAGTATGGGTAGGTAGCAGAGGAAAATTTTTTGTTTTTTTCTCTCATTTCTTCATTCGAGGAGTTTCTCTTATAATATATTGTATAGTTGTGTCACATTTTGAATTAGTTTCACAATATAAGAAATTAGCCCTTCAAAGAATTGACTCTTCACAATTCACCCAGTAAGTTCAATTTAACAGAATTAATGCCAAAAACTCCTACACCCAAAGTTGTTAAAAATTCTTGGTCGTAATGTCAAAAATCCAACTCAAATTGATTTAGACAAGTTAGCAGAGTAATTGTAGAGTGCATGCATACAATACAAAGGCAAATGGTAGCCAGGCATGGTGGCTCACACTTGTAATCCCAGCACCTTGGGAGGTCGAGACTGGAGGATCACTTGAGGCCAGGAGTTCAAGACCAGCCTGAGAAATATTGTGAAACCCTATCTCTACGAAAAAAAAAATACAAAAATTAGCTGGGTGTGCTGGCATGCTTCTGTAGTCCCAGCTACTTGAAGGGCTGAAGCAGAAGGATGACTTGAGCCCAGGTGATCAAGGCTGCAGTGAGCCGAGATTACACCACTGCACTCCAACCTGGGTGATAGAGTGAGACCCTGTCTCAAATAAATAAATAAATAAATAAAATTAAACTAAAATTAAAATTAAATTAAAAAGTTAAATTAAATTAAAAGTCAAATGGTCAGGAACACCAGGAACAAGGGGCAGGACTGTTTACCAAACTCTCTCAGTCTCCCCCGCCAACCCTCCATCGCTGTCCTCCCCCTCTTTACTTCTGTCCTCACTCCTCCCTCCAGATACGCATGCTGCTGTCTTAGTTTTCTTTGTCTAAGCCAGTTTCCAATGCAGAAAACAACTGCTGCCGTATGCCCATCTCACCATTAGATGTGGGATAGGAACACATCTGAAAGCCCTATGTCATGCTCTGAACATTTGAGCTGATTTGTGTACTTATTTTCATTGAAATGAAAAGTTGCCAGAAGCACAGGGTCTCATGAGAACATGGACGCCCCCTAAAACCACATGGTTGGAGTGAAATAGTCCTTCCAGAAGAGTTGAAAAAGAATGTCAAGCAGATCCACAGTGCTTTTGTCCTATGGCTCTATCCCCTATTTCATTTCAAAGGAGAATAAGAGCCCCCATGGAAACTGTTAACAATTGGCCATGCTAGATATACCTTTAGCCTTGCTGCTTATAGTGGGTTCCATAGCTTGCTTTCTGATTGTCCAGCTCCTCCCTGCTTAGTTTTAACAGCATAGCAGTTTGTAAAGCCATAGCTATGGAGAAAGCTCCCAGAAGAATTCAGTAATGAGCATTAGTTTTTCAACCTACTCAACTTACCTGGAATGCCTGGGTAAAGGTGTTTAAGCAATGCATAATGCTGATGGACAGTTTACAATTCACCCTGCTTTTCCTCAGGTCAGGAGTCAAAGGGAGAAATTAGTAGCATACGCTATTTCTTTCCTTTTTCAAGAATTGCTGTTATAAAAAAGCTATTCTGAGTTGTTTAGAATGGCTCTTTAGCAACCCAAAGTGGAAAAAAATTACTTTTCTTTCAATTTTTTTAAGCACAGTTAACAATACTCCCATTTATATCTAATGCAGAATTTTCCTATGTATTGTCTTGGTCCACTGGCAATACAAGTGTTGCTATTTTTGTTAAATCTATTGAATTAGACCTTTAGAAGTTGGCCTCAGTATATCTGTACTTGTAAAAAAAAAAAAAAAAAAAAAAAAAAAAAAAACCTGAATTGTTTCAAGTTCAAAAAACATTTGTAGTATAAATTTTGTTTATATTTTTGCGCAGCACTGGTTTTAACA
>CAUYQU010075928.1:0-68374 GCA_963574635.1 Cheracebus regulus | reverse complement strand
TGATAAGCAACTTCAGCAAAGTCTCAGGATATAAAATCAATGTGAAAAAAATCACAAGCATTCCTATATACTAATAACAGACAAAAAAGTGCCAAATCATGAGCAAACTCCCATTCACAATTGCTACAAAGAGAATAAAATACCTAGGAATACAACTAACAAAGGATGTAAAGGAACTCTTCCAGGAGAACTTCAAACCACTGCTCAACAAAATAAGAGAGGACACTAACAGATGGAAAAACATTCCATGCTCATGGTTAGGAAGAATCAATATTGTGAAAATGGCCATACTGCCCAAAGTAATTTATAGATTCAACGCTATCCCCATTAAATTACTTATGACCCTCTTCACAGAACTGGAAAAAACACCTTAAACTTCATATGGAACCAAAAGAGAGCCTGCATAGCCAAGACAATCCTAAGCAAAAAGAACAAAGCTGGAGGCATCATGCTACCTGACTTCAAACTATACTACAAAGCTACAGTAATCAATACAGCATGGTACTGGTACCAAAACAGAGATCTAGACTAATGGAACAGAACAGAGGCCTCGGAGCAATGCCACACATCTACAACCATCTGATCTTTGACAAACCTGACAAAAACAAGCAATGGGGAAAGGATTCCCTGTTTAATAAATGGTGTTGGGAAAACTGGCTAGCCAAGTGCAGAAAGCAGAAACTGAACCCCTTCCTGACACTTTACACTAAAATTAACTCCAGATGGATTAAAGACTTAAACATAAGACCTAACACCATAAAAACCCTAGAAAAAGGCCTAGGCAAAACCATTCAGGACATAGGCATAGGCAAGGACTTCATGACCAAAACACCAAAAGCATTGGCAACAAAAGACAAAATAGACAAATGGATCTAATTAAACTCCAGAGCTTCTGTTCATTAGAGTGAACTGGAAACCAACAGAATGGGAAAAAATTTTTGCAATCTACCCATCTGACAAAGGGCTAATATCCAAAATCTACAAAGAACTAAAACAGATTTACAAGAAAAAAGACAAACCCATTCAAAAGTGGGCAAAGGATATGATCAGACACTTTTCAAAAGAAGACATACATGAGGCCAACAACCATATGAAAAAATGCTCATCATCACTGGTCATTAGAGAAATGCAAATAAAACCACATTGAGATACCATCTCATGCCAATTAGAATGGCAATCATTAAAAAATCTGGAGACAACAGATGCTGGAGAGGATGTGGAGAAATAGGAACACTTTTACACTATTGGTGGGAGTGTAAATTAGTTCCACCATTGTGGAAGACAGTGTGGCGATTCCTCAAGGACCTAGAAATAGAACCCATTTGACCCAGCAATCCCATTACTGGGTATATATCCAAAGGATTATAAATCATTCTATTATCAAGACACGTGTACATGCATGTTCACTGCGGCACTGTTTACAATAGCAAAGACCTAGAACCAACCCAAATGCCCATCGATGATAGACTGGACAGGGAACATGTGGCACATATACTATTTTTCTTCTCATAAACTCAATGTGTTTGGACCCTTAGCCAGGGGCTTTAAATTTACTTGTTAATCTCATATACTGAGCCACTGCCCCTGTGTGCCAGGCACTGTGCAGAGTGGTGGGGATAGTGATAATTCAGTTTTCCCTGCCTTGACCATAAATCCAGTGGACATAACAGACAAGAATATAGCTTGGACACAAATGAAAACACAGAACAGGGACATGAGCAAAGGGCACCAAATGGAAAGAATACTGGTTCCAGACATCTTTATATAGCCTCCCATATCTCTTAAAGCCACCAGCTAAGTCGCAGCACAAGGAGATCTTCTGGTAGCGTTCCAAAGCCCAGGCCCACCAACGCTTTTAGCTATACCGATTTCTTCAAGGCAGGGACACAGCAAAGGCCAGGAGCATGGAGAGCCAGGCCTTTACCCCAGGCTTCCATAGAACTATGACCTGTGAGGATTGAGACAAGGCATGTCCTCTCCAGGCCCCAGTCTTCTCGTCTTTATAATGCAGTATCTGGACTAAGCCATCCCAAAGGTTCCTTTCCAACTGACGTCCTTTACATTTATGCTCAGAGAAAAGTTGGTACAAGGGCAAGTGGGCACACTGGAGGTCCCCACACTGAATGGTCTCTCCTCATTCAGGAAGGGCTGCCAATCAGGTAACTCCATTCTCTAATGTCTGGGCTTCTTCATTGCTGATTTCACCTCTCAGATTATTGTTTTTAGCTAGCCTTGAGTAGTTAATGGCCCTTTTTTGACAGAAGTATGCTCTCTCATTTGAGATAATCCCCATGGGAGCCTTTCAGTTCACATGTGCTACCTGCTTGGTCCTGCAATTTGACTTCACAAACTCTGGTATAGAGGTGTTACAACCCAACTCTAACAATAGAGTGTCTGCATCACACCATGCTATTTATCCAAAGAAAGAGCATGCAATCTTACCTAACACTCACAGCCACCATTGACAGTGTTATCAAATATGCTAGGCACTGTAGTAGGCACATTATATTATTCTACTCCCACTTTCCCCTGGATGGAAAGGAGGCTTAGGACCCAGAGCACATCAGAAGGATGAGATTCAAAGCAGGGTAGAATGACTGATGCTGCCTTCCAGCTTATCCCAAAGATGGCACAGAGAGTGAGGTCATATAGAATGTAGCGCATAGCTACAGTACATACAGATCAGCTTTAAAATCTGTTAACTAGCTTAATCAAAGAGAACCTCCAGCTGCCAGCAGCTGCCAAGTGTATCAAGAACAGACCCCATTTTGGCCAACATGTAGCATTTTAACCAGAACCAAGGCTCTCACAGCCTCAACAGTTTCTCTGTCACCTCTTGGAGAAATACAGATGTAAAGGGAAAAGCCTCTACAAAAGTGACCAGAAAATCCATTCAAAATGGAAGGGCCCATTAAACCAGGAGATCAGTTTCAGTCTTAGAAGTGTTGCTGACATCACTACATCAGGAATCCAAATGCCACTCAGAGGGCTTAACGCACAATCTTAAAGACCCCAGCACAAGCGATTGGCCATGAAAAATGCAGGTGAAAGAAGCATAAACTGTTTCAGCTTCACACGCCTATTTTGCTCCACGGTAGTGAGGAGTGAGCATTCCACAGAACTGAGAAAGTAAACCAGACTTCACCAGGAACCCTGAGAAACTACATTTAATACAGACAAATTTTTAATATCGAGCTCTTCCAGGAGCAAGAATCTGTAATGATTCTGAATTAATGTGATATTACATTTACAATTTCATCTCTCATGAAGCAAAAAAAGCAAAATAGAATCCCAAGCTTCCAGGGATCATTAAACAGATTTTTCCACTAGGATATACACACCCTTGCTTTCAGCAAAAGACTCCGAGAGGAGTTATTAAAGGATCTGGAGGGAGAAGCATTACACCTTTCAAATGAACTCCCTGTGAGATATTGCTGTTTATTCAAGGAAAGGACATTCTAAATGATGCTGTAAAAAAAATCAGATTGCAGATATATATTAGTTCCTCTCTACTCACTAGTAAAACCACAGCAGGTTAGCAGAGATGAGGTTCTCTAACTATGGTTCTGAAAAGCAGTCTTTACAAAGCAAGGATCCTAATCCTCCCCAAACTCCAAAGGCTGGGTCTGCTTCCAGGAGGCCCTTACTGTCCTTGGAAACAATCTGGGCCAGACCCCGCCCCTCTGTCTGCCTCTTTTCCAGGTGACTAAGCTCACGCTGCAGAGCTGCAACCAGCTGCACCCAGGCCTTACCTGCTCAATTTTCCAGTTCTGCTCCAGAATCAAGGCAGAGCCCATTTATGGGGCTGGCCCTTGCCCCTCGCCAGACAGCTGCATTCAGTTGCAAAAAAGTCCAGACTGGTGGAACTTGTTTTCTGGCTATTGTTCAAGGCAATTGTTCCTGTGAAACCCCAGGGCCCTAGCGGAATGGGATCCTTTGGTGTGGATGAGTGAGCAAGCCCAACTGTAGGCTTAGAAGTAACCCCTGGGGAAAGAGAAAGGGTTTGGCTACCTACATTTCCCACCAAACAGGTATGTTAACTATTTCCTCCCCAGGGGGTTTTCTTGGGAGCACCATCTCCTCTAACTACTGCTGGGACCTATTAAGAAAATCCACCTTCAAAGGATGAAGCAGGAGTGCTGCAGAGTCCTACCTTTTGTAGTGTATGTGGGAATAATAACAGCCAAGTTTAATTGACATTTAAAGTTGTCAGCCCCAGCACTAACTGCACTACACACATTATTTTAGTTAATCCTCAAAACTCCGATAAAAATAATCACCAACACTTACTAACGGCTTTCTATGGGTCAGCCTCTGTTGTTATGTAACATATTTTCTCCCAGGTGCCATTAGATAAATATTAACACTATACCCATTTTACAGATGAGGCAATTGAGGATTGGAGAAGACAGCCTCACGGGTCATATAACTAGGAAATGTTGAAGCTGAGATTTAAACACAGATCCAGAAGTGTTCAACCACCCCATTTATTTATTCATTTTACACATTTTAATGAACAATCATCATGTGTTCTTCAGACTTTGAAAGACTTCAATGTTTCCCACACCAAAGAAGATACAGTTACTTGAATTAAAACTATAAGCAAGACCTCTCTCTGGATTCCACCTCTGGGACGAGCCTAAATAGTTTACAGTTCTGGTGCAAAATGATCCAGAGCCTAAGCCTGAATCAATGCAAGGACAAAAAGTGACTAACCCCAGCAAATTTAGTCTCATCTAGTACCACTAATCCCAGGAGCCTCCAAATAGAGGGAGCCACAGCTCTGCAGAAAAAAATAAAATAGGCCTGTGTTTGAATTCTGGCTCTGCTACCTCCTTAACAGGGCACCTTTATCTCCTGGGTGGCATAGTGCTAATAACAATAACATCATAATGCTTTTGTTGGGACCAAATCAGGTAGCCTGTGTACAGCTCTCCAGGTATATGGGAGACAATGCATGCATATCAGTTGCAGTACAGGATCCAGGGAAGCTGCAAGGACTGCAGGAAGGAGACGCAGCATACATTCTGAAATGGATGATAAAGTTCTAGTGTAAGAACTTGCTTCTTACTGCCATTAATGGACAGTGTCCCAGGAGAGAAGCAGCTTCTACAGACGGTGCCAGGTGCAAGGCCAGTGATGTGAGGTGGAGAGAGGAAAATACAAACCCCATAAAAAGGGCTCCAAGGGGATTTAGCAGCCATGAGGCTTGAGTTTCACCCCACAGCACCTTTGTCCCATTTTGGTAACTCATGCCTTGACAAGTAGGTGGTCCCCTGAGTAAGCGTGAAATTTTTCCCTCTGGCTTCAGGGGCTTGGTCGGGTTGGAAAGCCCGGAGCTTTGGTCCGGATGCCTTAGACCCTCATTGTTACACCAGGCACCAGCATGTCTGCTGACCTCAGCTACACAAAGCCCTCTCTCCTTCAAGGCTCCTCCCGAGAGGGCTGGTTACCCTTGGGCCACTGCCGGCTGGCTTTTGCCAAGGATATCAACAAACTCATCCTAGTTTTCTGTTTACCAGAAAATAAATTTCCTCTAAACATCAACAGAATTCAGTATATTATAGCAAATGAAAATAACAGCAAACATTGATGCAAGGTTAAAAGTTTTAACAATAGGTTCCAGGCACCATGCTAAGCATCATCTCACAAACACCTCTCTACTTCCTTATCAGGCACAAACTATTAATACCCCTTTTCATAGACGTGGAAACTGAAGGCCATGTGACCTGCCCAAGGTGCCAAGGCTAACAAATAGAGCTGGATTTGAACCCAGATCTGCCTGATTCTGAAACTCAAGCTTTTTAAAATCACATTGACTCAATGTTAAGAACATGCTTTTAAATAGATCATGGTCACATAAGAACTCAGAACTTCCAACTACTATTCAAAATACCCAGGACACTTGAAAGAAATCAAGTTTCTTTTAAAACATCTCGAAGAAATTAAAGGAAAGGGGATGGGGGACAAATCCCAGACAGGGCATTGGCCGGCTGTCTGAAAACCAGAGTAAACAGAATAGGACATGGAGTTCAATATCCCATAGTCTCCCTCCCTCCAACCCTCTGCTAAGTTCCCAATATATCTTAGGGATGTGAGAACCTGAATGCACAAAACAACCAGAGTTGTGCCAGGGCAGCCAAGAGAGGCGGCTATCTCCCAAAAACAGGCTGGCCTCATTTTGCAGTTTGTCAAGGGCTTACCCTTAAGCTTCCTCTTTCTTGGCGCAAGAGGAAAGGGACAGGACCTCAGGTTAAGACTTCTACAGCCCAAGAGAAGCTCAGCTTTAGCTAATAAGACACCCCCAGCACACATGTGAACAGCTAGTGCCAACAGTTTTGGTCAGCATTAATATGCTAGGTGTAGCCTCCAAGACTCCATAAATTCAGCATCTTAAGAAGTAGACCCTCTTTGGCTAGAGTCACAGAGGGTGCACACTGGCTCTGCCAAACCACTGACATAAAAAAAAAAAAAAAAAAAAAAAAGCAAAGAAAAAAAGAAGTAGACCCAGAGTTGCAGGGCACAGCCTGAGTAGCCCAAGGCCAGCTCCAAGGTCACTGGCCTTTCCTGATTTGACCTCCACTTGGGATCAACTCCTCCTGAACCAGGTATAAGCAAAGCTCCAGCCGGATCCATCCAGCAGCTCAGGAGCCTCAAGATCACAGAAATCTCCAGCTAGGTCCTACTGCCAAAGCAGAGCTGCTTCTTAATATACAGCCCTCTTCTTTCCAGCAACAAGCTGAATCTGAGAAGCCCAGGCAGGCTGTGCTGCTAGCATCCTGTGTACTTCGGTGAGTCCTCCACAACAAAGCACGCCCTTCATCCAGCTAAAGTCACATTTAAAATTACAGGTAAAACCATTCTGAGCTCATATGCCAAGCCCACCCAGGACGGCACGGTGGTAGAGTGAACCTGGGTTCCAATCCCAGCTTTGCCTCTTACGAGCTATGTGACACTGATGAAGTTACTTAACCTCTCTTAGTTCCCACTGCCGATTTTCAAAGTTGAATGTAATCTCCCAGGCTTTGCAATGAAATTGAATGACAGAATGTCTGTTAGACCCTTGGCATGTAGAAGGGGGTCATGAACATGGTTTTATTCTCCTCTTGTCTGGCTTAAAAACAGAAATGTCCTTCCCTGAGCAGTTCTATGGGTCATAAGGAAGCAAAAAATTAAAATAAAAGTCCTTATGCTTAAACCTCCCATGCCATCTCTCCTGGAGCCTAGTTTCCGCACACACACACACACACACACACACACACACACACACACACACACAACCCACCCAGTAATTTGCTGTATTAGTAAACACAACCACAAGTTCACCAGGCTCCTTAAATTCCAAACAAAACCTCCAACTGCAAGTCCTTTTAATCAGGGCCCTCGGAACCACAAGCAGTCCTTGCCTGGGGCCACACTGCCTTTCTCCAGCTCACCCCTTTGTACTGCCCCCACCAGCTGAAAAGTCTGGAATAACGATTTAAGACAGCTGGGTGATCAACACCCAGATTTTCAGGCTCAGTAGCCTCATTTGATAAGACGGTTTGGAAAATACTGACATTAACCAAATGCCCCAATTCCCTTTGAAACCATCAAGGTTAGAATGAATGGGGGCAGGAGGGGAGAAAGGGTGGTGAATTTCCTGGCCAGCAACCTTCCCCACCCCCGCCAACACCACAACATAGCCCATGGTGATTCAGGCAGCTGCACCACAGGCTGTTCCACCAGGCTTTTCTGTATCGGCCAAGGAAGACAAGGCAGTACACGCACCACACCCGCCCCTGGCCCCAGAAATTTTTGAAAATCGTCCTACCTTGTAAGGTTCCTAGGCCAGAGCATTTCACTACATTGTGGCCCTTGGAGAACAGTGGACAAAGAAGCTGAATGAATCTCACGGGATGGCAAGTCCTTTAGCCAGCTGAGCCAGCCCACACTGGGCCAGGGAATCCCAGGCACCCAGCAACTCTGTAACTAAAGGACTAGCTAGCAGGGATCACCATTCCCCAGCCCAGGAAAGAAATCTGATCCCCCAACAAAATTAACCTCTGAAGTGCTGAAGGAGCGAGAGGTCAGGCCTGAGTGCTGGTATCAAGTCAGCTGTGAAAAGTTTCAGCAATGCAAAAGCTAACACCAAACTCTGAAACCATTACCGTAAAGCACTGAATGAAAGGGCCCTCCATATGGTCCCAGGGGAGTTTGCAACAGTGGGTCAAGTTGAAGAAAATCTGAGAGTGAAAAAATACTTTAAATTCTCAAAGACTGCACAAAAATGTTGCAGAAAGTCTTTCCAGCCCTAAGTATGACTTTTAATGACACAAAAATCATTGACTATAACATTTCTTAGCTCATTCCATTGACGTCTGAATGCAAAGCATTTGATTAAAATGATTAGCCTATAGAGAACTTCTGAACCTAAAAAGGAAATGATACCTGTTTGTACAGTTAACGACGACACTCATACATTATTTCCGGTGATGTCAATTTTGATGCAGTGCCAACAAAAATATGCATTAATTCCTCAGGCTACTTATTTCAAAAGAAAAAATCTCAGTCTAGGCATGGCTACATTAAACATTATGGTACAGAGGCTGGAAGGGGGAGGTGGGTGGGAGAGAGTCTCAGCTCTGGGATGGGAAGGGGTTGCACCAACTAATCCCTATTAAAACCTGTAATCAAGGCACTCAGAACTATGTAAACAGATGCTATGAAAAATGAACGAACAACTGTATTACTACTGAGAACTCAAACTCAAACTTATAGCCACAAGCTTTTATTTCAAAACGAAGGATTAAGATGTTCTCCAAAACCCCGACTCCCTCTCCAAAAATCCTACCAGTTGGTTCCTGGCAGCTTTCAAAGACTTTCCCCGAGAAAGGCTCTCCCCCTGGCTAGGGTGGCCTCTCCAGTGGAACGGGGGTGCGGGGGGGGGCGGGCAGTGAGGGTTGTGGCCCTGGGGGATGGTTAGGGAAGGAAGCAGTAACCGGCTCCAAGTGAGGTCTCTGTGTGGTCAGCATTTGCTCAGCAAACAGAAGCTTTCAAAGTGGAATGAAGAGCCATTCCTCCCCCACCGAAAAGGGAGGGAATAAAAGATCTCTCAAAGAGGAGAGGAGGGGCTCGTGGTGCTTCCCAGGTGAATGAAACAGAGACTGTAATCTCGGAGGAGTCCCAACCAAAGTTAATCATTCACATCTCATCCCTCAGGGCCTTCCTCCACTTGAAATACGGCTGGGGCATCTGCCGTAGGGAGTGGGAGGCAGAGGCAGGGGTGGGCAGTGGGTGAGTTTGAGGGGAGGGATAGTGTCTAGATTTATTAAGACAAAAAGGTTGGGATGGACCCAGGCTCTGGCTGACAAGGTGCCTCAAACCACCCCTTACCTTCTATGCTGTCCCTGGAACTCAATGTATCTTTACAATACTACTTCTTTGAGAATCTGTCCAGCATGGGGTTAACTTGGGATGGGATGGTGACTGTGTGTATGCAGACATATAGGCACATGGGCGGGTGGGCACACGCATACACGCGCGTACACACACACTCATTCACTCTCTCAAAAGTTTCCACTCTTTCCTATAATTGTTCCTTGCTCTAAGCAAATATAATAGGTAAACATTCTGATTTGCCATCAAGATAAACTAGGAAATGTTGATCCATTCATTCATTCATTCAACTAACATATTTATAGAGCATCTGCAATGTGGCAAGTACTGTTCTAGGTGCTGAGGATACAAAGAGTCAACAAAAAAGACCAAAAAATCTCAACTCTAATGGAACTTAGCTTTCAGTGGTAGAACTATAAAATAAATGAGACAAAATGTAAATTTTACAGCACATTAGCAATAAATGCTCAGGAAAACAACATACTGTAAAGACGAAGACGTGATTTGTCAAGGGGGGTGTTGGAAAATTTACGTGGGCTATAACAGGTATGCTGAGGGAATGGTTTTTATTACAAATGTAAAAAAAGTGTAGGAGCTGGGTATCTGAACACCTGGGGATAAGAGACTTCCAACAGAGGAAATGGTCAGTGCAAAGGCCCTGAGATAGTATATGACTTGCAATGCATTCCAATGAGTGGCTGGAGCACAGTGAGTGGTGAACCGAAGTGGGGTTAGTAGGTCAGACCAGACAGTCCATGGGTTACAGGGAGAGAGAAGGGTGCCTGAGTGAGGCCCTGCAAGTCAGTGTAAGCAGCTTGTCTTTTACTCTGAGGGTGAGAGGCCACATTGGAGAGTTAATAGATGGAGTTTCTCCTTTTTATAAAAGTCCATGTAAATGTACAACGCTAAACATATTATTTTGATTATACACGCTTTTTATAAGGGTGAGCATACTGTAGGAGACAAAGTGCTTTAAGGAGGTCTTAGTTTTCTTTCTATGGTTAAAAGAAGCACACCTTTCATGTGAAAGGTTCTGAATTCTTTGCAGCTGCAGGCTTTAAGTGAGTCAGGGCTTTCTTATGGTTTGAAAGATAATAATCAGTAGGGATAAGGGAGATCCAGGCAACAGGAGAGGAAAAGGGAAAGTAAACCAACTCCATGAGGGCAGATGCCCTTTGGCGCTTTTCAAAGAGCCAAGCTTGCCCTGTCATTTTTGACCCCTGCTTCTAAACAGGCCAAATTCCAAAGGCCTTCCAGAACTCATAGCACATTTCTCCACAGAAACAATGTTATCAATGGTATTAAGGTTTCCAGGTCTCACAGAGCCATTTTTACAAACAAAATGTAGCTGATAAACTCTACCCAGGTATCAAAGAGAAAAAAACTTTATTCTTGGAACACAGTACATAATTAGACAGAACAGAAAATCACAAGGATGAATCGAAAAAGATGTTCACCTATTTCTAATGAGTATTTTATGAAAACAATACTAGTGAAGACATTTTGCTCCTTTTCCTCCAACATACTCAATTTCCCCCTCTTTCCTGGCTTTTCCCCCGAAGGCTGAGAATTACTAATCTCATTAATAAAACAAAACCTTTTTTTGATCCTATGCCCATATTTTCCTCTACCATCATGCCAGTCTCTGCTCCTTATTACAGGAAAACACCTCAAAAGAGCTTTTTGTACTTCTCATGTCTCATGATCTCTTCAATCCACCATGCAAGATTTTCGTTCCCACTGCTCCACTGAGACTACCTTCTGTTTTTTTGTTTTTGAGACAGAGTCTCACTCTGTCACCAGGCACCAGGCTGGAGTGCAGTGGTGCGATCTCGGCTCACTGCAACCTCCGCCTCCCAGGTCCAAGCAATTCTCCTGCCTCAGCCTCCTGAGTAGCTGGAACTACAGGTGCGCACCACACACCTAGCTAATTTTGGTATTTTGGTGGAGACACGGTTTCGCTATGTTGGCCAGGATGGTCTTGATCTCTTAACTTCATGATCCGCCCACCTCAGCCTCCCAGAGTGCTGGGATTACAGGCGTGTGCCACTGTGCCTGGCCCACTTTCTGTTTTCCCTGAGAACATCAATGGCTTCTTCCTTGCCAAAGCCAACGGTCAACTCTCTGTCCTTACCCTAACTTGAGTTTTCAGCAGCAGGAGGTAGCATCCAAAGATTCTCCCTTCTTGAGCGGGTCTCATCTCAGGTTTCCGGACTGTCATCTGCACCTGGTTCCTACCTCCTTCTCAGTCTCCTGGGCTCACCCGCCTCTTCACCTCTCCAGACCTCCGAGGCCTCCATCCTTGGACTCCTCCTCTTCTCTAACTACAACTTCTAACTAACTTCTAACTAAGTTCTAACTACCACTTCTAACTAACTTTTCCTAGGTGATCTCATCCATGGCTTCAAATACTAGGTGCAGGCAGATAACTTGAAAGTCTGTAATCTCTAGCCTGGCCCTTTTGTGTACTCAACACATCTGAAATCAAATTTACCTTACTCAAAACTATTTCTCCCAACTTCCAATGTGTCTGCATCCCCATTCCCAAAGTCTTCCGCATCTCAAAGTATGACTATCCATTAGCCATCCTAACTCTCTCTTTCCTTCTTACCTCTGATGTAATCCATTAAGAAGCCCTTTTGCCTACAGCCCCCGAATACACCTTGAACCCGATGACTACTGAACACCTGCAGTAAGATAACCCTGGACCAAGCTGCCATCATCTCTTTCCTGCAACAGCCACCTCCCGTGTCGCTCAGCCTTCCCTCATGCCCTGCTAGGCTCCATCCTGCATACCCCAGCGACTGATCTTTCTTAAGCGTGCAGCAGATTCTGTCACATTCCTGCTTAAAGCCCACTGATGGCTTCCCAGGGAACTGAGAATAAAATTCAAATTTGTTCCCTTGGCCTGGAAGCCCTGATGTGATCTAGCTCCTCCTCTTCGAGACAGGACCCACAAATGCACAAAGCTTCTTCCCACTTCCTTGGCCCTTGCACTGTGTCTCCTTTCTGGAATGCTCCTCCCCACATCCCCCCATGGCTGCCCACTTCTCATGGTCAGATCTTGGCTGGAGTGATACCTCCTTAGGGATTTCCTCTCAGATCCTGGCCCAATTATATTCCACCATATGGTTTTTTTCATGGCGTCGACCAGTCAACACGTCGTCTTTCAACAATCTGTCTTTCCCTCAACACAGGGAGCTCCTTGAGCACAGGTGTGCTGTTGGCTTTTGTTCTGAGCCACTTTAGTTTCTTTTTTTTTTTTTTTGAGGCTGAGTCTCCCTCTGTTGCCCAGGCTAGAGTGCAGTGGCACAAGCTCGGCTCATTGCAACCTCCACCTCCTGGGTTCAAGCGGTTCTCATGCTTCAGCCTCTCGAGCAGCTGGGGTTACAGGCATGCGCCACTATTCCTTGCTAATTTTTGTATTTTTAGCAGAGACTTGGTTTCACCATGTTAGCTACGAGTTTGCCATGTCTCGAACTCCTGACCTCAAGTGATCCTCCTGCCTTGGCCTCCCAAAGTGCTGGGATTACAGGTGTGAGTCACTGTACGCGGCAGTTTCATTTTTGTTTCCTTAATTTGGGAACCAGTATTATACTCAGTTCAGTTGCTTTCTTCTGGTTTGCTAGTAATAGAACAAAGAGAGAGGGAAGGGAGGGAGGGAGGAAGGAAAGCTCTCCTGGATGAATGAACAAAAATGAAAACATAAAGGTTTAAAAGAGGATCTGTGTGTATGGGACACATGGAAAGACGTGACACACATAGCATTGCCTGGTGTGGAATTTTACTGGATGTGAGTTTTTAGCAAAGCTTTTGAAGTATAGCAGTTCATACCAGGGAGTTTATGATTTTCAACAAGAATTGTAAGAAACTAGGCAGCTTTGGGGTAGAAAATGAACAACATTCAACAAAAAGTCAATGCAAAACCTTTGCCAGATACCAGACTGGACACTGGGAATATAAGGGGGAGGACAAGGAAACGCCCCAGTCCTGACAGAGCTCTTTACATGGAGGAGACAAACAGGGAAAATCATTATGGATGTTACGGGGAAAGTGATGACAGAAATAAACAGAGTGCTGTGAAAGAGTGTCACACAGGAAGCATTTACTTTAAATAGCATGGTCATGAAAGGCCATTGCCAGGAAGTGACATTTAAAGGAAGACATGAAAGATGAGAGGGCACCAACCAGCCATCAGAAGGAGAAAGCCAGGTGTTCCAGACGAAGGGGTAGGGGGTGGGTGGGAGATACATCAAGTGCAAAGACCAGAGGAAGAGAGAGGCTGGGTGTGCTGGAGGGGCTGAAAGGTGGCTACCATGTTTGAAGCCTAGTAAGTGGATATAGGGACATTAGCGGAAAAGCAAGTCTATCCTAAGGAGAACTCTCGAACCCATTAGTAACAACTGATCCTAGGGAGGTGTCAATAAATAGTTTGAGATGTAGTCAGTGTGCCTCTGCACCTCCCCTCTTCCTTTTCCATTTCCTCTATTCTTTTCTGGGAATTAGGACCTAAAAGCAAGAGGGCCTCCCTTCCTGTGAATGTTCTTTTTCCTTTTATTTTCTATTTTATTTTTGGAGACAGAGTCTTGCTCTTTCGCCCAGGCTGGAGTGCAGTGACACAATCTCAGCTCACTGCAACCTGCGCCTCCCGGGTTCCAGCAATTCTCATGCCTCAGGCTCCTGAGTAGCTGGGACTACATGTGTGTGCCACCACACCTGGCTGATTTTTTTTTTTGTATTTTAGTAGAGATGGGGTTTCACCATGTGGGGCAGGCTGGTCTCAAACTCCTAAGGTCAGGCAATCTGCCCGCCTCAGCCTCTGAAAAGTGCTGGGATTACAGGTGTGAGGTGCTGCTTTCAGCTCTGTTCATGTTCTTATGCAGAATCTCTGCTTCCACTGGGTCCTGGGAAGTGGGACTTCATTCTTCATATTTACCCAGATTGTGGATCCCTCCCTCCCTACTGTTTTCAGTGAAGTCGTGATGCTGTCCTCCAATTATATTACAAAAACAGAATGAGCTGCCTTTCAGCTTCAAATATTTCATCTTATGGAGTTGCAGTTTCTGTTACCTCTTGTTGGTTAATTGTTGAGATTGTCTGGAGTCCACATTTGTGAGTACTCACATGTAAAAGAACATATAATCCTTAATCTCTAAACAAAAGGCTTCATTCGGCAGGATGAGTATCCAATCTGTTATCCATGCTTATGTCCTTCCCATTCTAAGTCTGAAACTAGTGGCTTGTTAACAAAACCTTACAGATGCTGAGGAACAGGACCACGCGGGTGCCAGGATCTTCAGGATCTTCAGCCTCAATTCACAAATCCAGCTTTCCCACCCTCAGTCCAACATCAGAGATGTCTTTTCTGGCAAGGGCCAATCGGCTGCATCAACTCCAAAATGGCAGCATTTCCAATAAAGGACATACGAAGTCAAAGTTAGTCTCAACGATAATGATAATTAGGCTTTATAAGCTTTGCTGCCCACACAGCTCATCTCATTTAATTCTAAGAACTGTTCTAACATGTGTTATTATCCTTATGTTATGAAAAAAAAACCGAGGCTCAGAGAATTTAATTTACTCATAGTCATACAACTGGTAAGCGACAGACTGGAGCCAAATCCTATTTGATTTCTGTGACATGGCATTAGAAGAGTGAACACCTCCAGGCCACTCTGCCAACAGATGACACTAAGACACTTAGTGGGCGAGGGCCAGTCATAGGCTATCCCATAGTCCTTCAGTGGCTTCTCATACTTTTGGGTTTGGTCCAATTGAGATACACTCATTTACCGAATTCCACACTATAGTCACTCCTTCTATATTTCCAGTGATTGTTCTCTTTAAAATGTAGGCTGGATGTTGACTTTTGTGTGCCAGTCATTGTGTGGGGGAAACAGTGGTATGTCAAAGAGAAGATGTCTCTCTACCCACTCTTGGAGCTTATCGTTGGGTGTATGTAAGGGTGTCAAGCAGTCAAATAAAAAACAAATACTTTTAACGGCAATCCATGGTACATGCCATGAAAGAAAGAAATAGTAAACTGTAAGAAAATATTATAGACGAGAAGAGAAGGAAACTATTGTCCACAAAGCCAGAAAAATTTGTACTCAGGCTGCCTCTATAGGAATGCTGTGCAATGCTGAAATTTGACAATTTTGGTGAAAATTTTGAAACTTGTCCCTAGATGTAGCTTTCTAAATAGCAAAACCTAGATTACCCCATAAAACCCCATCCTAAACACTCCTAAGACAAACAGCCACAAAAATTTCTGTGTCATTGTTTCCAAGGCCGTAAGGAGTAGCAGCAGTTTGGAAGGCTCTGCACGTATTTCAGGGAACCGTCGGGAGCGAGGCTCTCTTGCCTCTTTGGTCATGACCATAAATCTGGCTATTTAGAGGAAAATAGGAAAAAACTCAAAGAAGCAAATCCATGTGGCAATTGGGTCTTTTATTTATTAATTAACTACTCTTTTGAGACAGGATCTCACTGTTGCCCAGGAGGAGTAAACTCCTGGACTCAAGTAATCCTTCCTCCTCAGCCTCACCAGTAGCCGGGACTACATGCGTGTCCCATCGTGCCTCTAATTTTTATTTTTTTATTTTTGAGACAAAGTCTCGCTGTGTCATCCCGGTTAGAGTGCAGTGGCGTGATCTTGGCTCACTGCAACTTCTGCCTCCCGCGTTCAAGCAAGTCTCCTGTCTCAGCCTCCTGAGTAGCTGGGACTATAGGTGTTCACTACCACACCCAGCTAATTTTTGTATTTTTAGTAGAGACGGGGTTTTGCCATGTTGGTCAGGCTGGTCTCAAACTCCTGACCTCAGGTGATCCACCCGCCTTGGCCTCTCAAAATGCTGGGAATGCAGGCATGAGCCACTGTGTCCAGCCTATGACTGGGTAATTTTTAATTTTTTTTTTGTAGAGGCAGGGTCTTGCTTTGTTGCCCGGGGTGGTCTCGAACTCCTGGCCTCAAGCAATCCTCTCGTCTCAGCCTCCCAAAGTGCTGGAATATTACAGATGTGAGCAACTGCACCTGGCTTTGGTCTTTTAAAAAACAGAAAATTAAAGAAGATTTAAAAGAGCATGATTGGCTTTGAAGATGTATATTTTATCAAGGGTGCTGTGAAGGCAAAGAGTTCAAATGTTTATTTTTGCAGCTGTACTGTTATCTCTATTAAGATGGATGGGGAATGAATAAAATGTTTCAGTGCTACTTTTTGGCTTCTTCCAATGGGAATCCGGCTCCAAGGACATCCTTGAGTGTGTCTACCACAGGGTGAGATAATGAGGGAGAGGGACAGGTGGCTGGGGTGAGGAGGGGGAAGTGTAACAGGGAAGAAGGAAGGGCTTGGAGAGAAAACTTGTAGGTGCTTATCACGGGCAGCCTCTAGGCAGACTGTGACTTAAGCCAACAGTTGGGGACTCTGATCTCACTCCACTTCCTGCACCCAAAGTTTTCCCTGCATAAGGGTCAAGTAGCTCTCATGTTGTAGGGGGCACTGCAGGGCAGAGGAGAGAACACTGGAACAGAACAGAAGTTTGGGGCTGAGCTCTTGTTCTACATCTGTCACCATGTTGACTTTGGCCAAATCACTTCCTGATTGTGGCTCTCAGATTACTCGCCTGCTCACTGAGCAGGCTGCCACCCCAGAGGTCCTCTAAGACCTTCCAAGTATGAATGTTTTGTAAAACTATACCCCTAGATCTCCCACTGAATTCCTTCTCAAAAGAAAATTCATTTGCCTTGTGAATTTGACTCACGATCAATCTGTCCCCTACTGGGAACAGACCTTGAATTTACTGCAGACTTTCTAGGGGCCGGGCATTGTATGAAATGCTGTAAATACCTCATCCCTCAAGTAGTTTCTCTTGTAAGAAAACCTGTTCTATACCTTAGCCTTGTTATTTCATTGTTTCCCTTCCGAGTTTACAGGGACTATAAAATAGGTTCACAAAACCTTTCCCAACCTCTAAACCACAATCTTGTCTATGACGAAAGGAAAAAAAAAAGTTTGGCAAAGAGCCCAACTCATTCTAGGTATTTGCCTAGCGGGCAGGCTAGCTGAAAGGTTATAGACTGGTTAAGGATTAAACTCCTTCCATTTGACCATTAGTCTCTAAGAGCAAAACTGTTTTGAATAGAAGAAGAGAAGCTAAATAGAGTGACTGGCACACAGAAAGTGCTTACAAATTCTGCTATTGGTTCTGAAAAGCAACAGCGCACCAGAGACTCTACTAACTTTGTATACAACATTGGTGTCAAAACTTACAATATCCCAGAATGACAGATTTTATTATCTCCCATGTACAGATGATCTACAACTCAGAGAGGTTAAGTAAGTTGTTCAGGGTCACGTAGCTAAAAAACGCTAAAGCCAAAATCTGGACCCAGGTCTGCCTCATTCATATCGGTATCCTTCTGGGGCTTTCTTAAGCTCCCATTTGTCGAATTCTTATCATGGTGGTTACTGTGATGAATTTTCTGGTCTTATTTCATCCTTCTGACATTCCCTATGCAGTAGGTATAATCATCCTGTTTATATGAAGAAATTGGGGAGCAGTGGGTTAAGTAACATGCCCAAGGCCAAACTGATGGTAAGCCCTCAGGCTTCTGATTGCAAAGCCTATGCTTAAAACTATTCTTAATCACCTCTGGATTTTTGCCTTGAGACTGGTAATTGGCAGATTGGGGATGACTTTCTTGACTTTACAGACAGCCACATCACTGGTTTGAGTATTAGAGTGTACTGACAACAACCCTATACCCTGGTCCCTCTTTCCCTCCCTTTCTTTCTGTCTACATAAGTGAGTCTTTTTGTGTGTGTGTGTGTGTGTGTGTGACAGAGTCTCGCTCTGTCACCCAGGCTGGAGTGCATTGGCGCAATCTCGGCTCACTACAACCTCTGCCTCCCAGGTTCAAGTGATTCTCCTGCCACAGGCCCCTGAGTAGCTGCGATTACAGGCATGTGCCACCATGCCCAGCTAATTTTTATATTTTTAGTAGAGGTGGGTTTTCACCATGTTGGCCAGGCTGGTCTTGAACTCCTGAGCTCAGGTGATCCACCCACCTTGGCCTCCCAAAGTGCTGGGATTACAGGCTTGAGCCACTGCAGCTGACCATTAGCAGGTGATTCTATCATTGGGTACCATCATAGTATTAGGTTGGTGCAAAAGTAATTGCAGTTTTCACAATTAAAATAATGGCATGCTGGGCAAAGTGACTCATGCCTGTAATCCCAGCACTTTGGGAGGCCGAGGTGGGTGGATCATCTGAGGTTGGGCGTCCGAGACCAGCCTGACCAACATGGAGAAATGCTGTCTCTACTAAAAAAAAAAAAAAAAATTAGCCGGGTGTGGTGGCATATGCCTGTAATCCCAGCTATTCAGTAGGCTGAGGCAGGAGAATCGCTTGAACCCAGGAGGCGAGGTTGCAGTGAGCCAAGATCGCGCCATAGTACTCGAGCCTGGGCAACAAGAGCAAAATTCTATCTTAAAAAAAAGAGTAACAGCAAAAGCCGCAATTACTTTTGCACCAACCTAATAGTTTCACATTCTATACTTTCACTTAAGTTTAGAGAGAAAGATAAATGTCCTCATTCAATTCAGAGCACAATGCAAACTGATGCTGTATTTGTAGGTTCAGCTGCAGGCAGCTAGCTGGACCTAGACAGAAACTCCATTCTTAGTCAACTTTCTTCCAAACACTGTACCAGAACAATGGAGTATGTATAGAGAAAGTGTGTGAATGGTTCAGGGTAGCCCCATCACCAGAATATACTCAAGACTATGCTCCTCTGTAGTGCCTCAGGGGCATCAACTGCACACACAAATGTCAGAATTATCAGGGAAATATAGAATACAGGCTTTATGGCAGCCCACATCAGTGTGCATACATTAGGTCCAAGAAGGTCTTTGCATTGTTGTTTATAAGTACAAAAGAAGTGAGACACCCTAAATATCCATCAGTAGGAAGAGAGTTGATCAAATTATGGCTCCTCCATAGAATGGAATACTGTGTGTGACCATTAAGAATGATGCGAATGAATCCTGCTAAAGAAGGATTCTTGTGCTGTAGTATGAAACTACAAAGTTAGATTATAAAACATCTCTCACTTTTTAGAGGCTGTATAATGTAATGAAAATTAAAAACTAGAGAGTCACACTGTTTAGCTACAAACCCTGGCTCTGCCACTTTTAGCTGTGTGACTTTGGACACGTTGCTTAAGCGACGTGTGTCTGTTTCATCACCTGTACAATGAGTCCCAGAGGTGTTGTAAACACCAAATGAATCAATACATGTAAAGAATTTAGAACAGTGTGTGATTCATAGCAAGTAAGTAATCCAGACATGTTTGGTATTTCAAAAAATAAAATATCTAAGTGCTTACATGAATAAAAAACACCGGGAAAGCACTAAAGTGTTAATGATAGATTTCTCTGTGTCATATAACATTACAATCTTTTTCTTTTATCCCTTTTGTTTGCTTATCTGCATTTTCAGTATTTTTTCCAAAATTAAACATGGGTTAAACAACAACAACAACAAAGAGCTGGGCACGGTGGCTCATACCTGTAATCCCAGCACTTTGGGAGGCAAAGCGGGCGGATCACAGGTCAGGAGTTCGAGACCAGTCTGACCAACATGGTGAAACCCCATCTCTACTAAAAATACAAAAATTAGCTGGGTGTAGTGGTGCAAGCCTGTAATCCCAGCTACTCAGGAGGCTGAGGCAGGAGGATCACTTGAAGCTGGGAGGCGGAGGTTGTAGTGAGCCAAGATTGCACCACTGCACTCCAGCCTGGGTGAAAGAGCCAGATTCCATCTCAAAAAAAAAAGAAAAGAAAAGAAAAAGAAAAAGAAAACAAAGAAAATCACATTTAATTTTTTTTTTTTTTTTTTTTTGAGAGAGTCTCACTCTGTCACCAGATGCCAGGCTGGTATGCAGGGGAGCGATTTCAGCTCACTGCAACCTCTGCCTCCCAGGTTCAAGCAATTCTCCTGCCTCGGCCTCCCGAGTAGCTGGAACTATAGGTGCGCACCACCACACCCAACTAATTTTTTGTATTTTTTAGTAGAGATGAGGTTTCACCATGTTGACCTGGACGGTCTCGATCTCTTAACCTCGTGATCCGCCCACCTCGGCTTCCCAAAGTGCTAGGATTACAGGTGTGAGCCACTGTGCCCGGCCCACACTGAATATTTTTAAATGTCAATTTTTTATCAGAAACAGAAACCTCACCAAAACTCGTTTTTTAAAAAAGCTATGGGTCAGGCCAGGTAGTTGCATAACCTGGAGTCTGGAGAAACCACATTGTGTTTCCTGGTTTTTGCTAGTTTGGTGGCCTATAGCAAGAAGGAATTTGCACCCCAGCACCTTGATCCTGAAGACATATGCAGGGCTGGGGAGAGGAAGAGACTAGAGAGATGAGAAAGCCTGATTTCATTCCTAGCTATCCACTTAGTTTAAAATGTCAGGAAGTTTAGCGGATTAAGGGTATTACGGTCGCTATTCATAAAGGTGTTTTGTTAGAACTTCTAAATAGCAATCTGGTGAAATAAGCCTTGCACAGGCTTAAATGAAAGCCTGTTACAGTACTTAAAGTTTCCTAGAGAAGGAAAAAGACCCCCAGGTATTAATTTACCTAAAGAGCAGCTGCATGGAAGACACTGTAATGTATCCTATGTAGCCAATGCTATAAAATAGATAACCAGTCACAGAACTAGAAGGTTTGAGGCCAGATCACCCAGTGGTAGAACTGCAATTAGCAGTAATGAGAGGCATGTCTACATTTTGATAAGAGCCACAGCTGTACATATATTATAGACTTGGGGCCTTTCTAAAAAAAAATCCAAGGACATTTAAAGCTGCTGGAATCTAAGAAGCAGAGACGCGTGTTTGGATTTTGAAATTCACAAATTAAAAAGAAAGGTGGTCGGTGGGGGCTGTCACACTTATCTCACAAATGCATCTGGATGGGAAAGTATATCAAACTCCAGGGAGAAAAAGAGACTCACAATTATTAAGCCCCTATTTGCACAGCAGACACGGTGCCATTTAAGCCAATTGACCTAAGTGTTCTCATTTGCAGTCTTGATCCACAGGGGCAGGCAATCTTGCAAATGAGTCTCTAAATCAAAGGTCTGCGAAACAAATTCCATTTTCCCCTAGTCCTTCTGAGGAGATCATAGAAGTTATCTCAAGAAAAAAGACATCTTCACAATTAGGGGGAAGATGGGTCAGGGTGGGAAGTCTTACAGAATGGAAAGGGGTGGGGTTGAGAGAGGCAGACTTGGGAGTGAATTCTGGCTTCACTAATAAGCTGAGCTATACAGACTGGAGCTAGTCTACCTGTCTGAGCAGTTTCCTCATTTAGCCTGGGTAATGAGGAATCACTGGTGAACAAGATAGGTTCTTGCCTTCAAAGTGCTTAGAGTATAGATGAAGTAACAGCCTAGTAGGGGACATTCACAATATGATATATTTGGTGTTATGATAAGGAAAAGTTCAGGCTATCAAGGAAGCAAATGGGAGGGACACCCAATCTGGTCTTTGGTGTGGGGTAGTTAGAGAAGGCTTTCTGGAGGAGGTGACATTTAAGCCCTGAGGGATGGGGTAAGGGTGAAGAGAATGTCTCTGCAAAGGTTAGAAGGCAAGAAAAAGGATGGCTTGGGGGTGTGGGGGAAGCAAGTAACTCAGTGTGGTTGAAGAGAGGAGAATGAGGGGAAGAATAGCAGGAGCCAGATCTCATAGTAAGCCTGGTAACAGTTTGAACTTTATCTAAGTGAGATCAGAAGCTCATAGGCAGGCATTACTGCTTTTAAAAAAGCCGCAGGTAGCAGGGATGCAGACATACCAAAGGAACATTACTTCGGCTCTGCTTCCCCATTCAGAAATCTCACTGTGTTGTCTGCATTTTATCTAATTTCTTTGATAAAGTCAACATTTTAAAAATTATGATGTCACCCCATGGAAAGCTGTAAATCACAACACTGTCTCACAGCTCCTTCGTCACCGGTTCGAGAGCCTTGTTCAGACACCAATGAGTTCAATGAGCACCTGCCTCCATGCATTTCATTTTGGATAATCAAATCTCAAATTTTATACAGCATTGGTTGCCTGGTGAACTGAAGTCACTCTAGAGGCTCAGAGCTGAAAAGAAAATCAGGAGCCATTTGGCTCAAATCCACATTTGAGTAAGTAAGCTCAGAGGGAGAAGTACCTTGCTTGAGGTCAGAGAGTTTAAGGGTCCAAGGTTTAGATCCAAGGTTAAACTTCAGACCTCCAACCTTCAATCTATGCTTTTGTTTTGCACCTCCATCTTTCCCTGTTACAGACTAGGAATTCCAAATTCCTCTCCCAAGGTCAGGGAGGTCTCACGGATGCCTGTGTAGCTACATGGGGATGTGAAGTCTCATTTGCCAGTAAGCACTACAGGAAGTGATGGTTAAACAGGATGGGACTGATAAAAAGGAAAAGTAGTTGGAGTGATCTAATTCATTTAAAAAAAAATGCAACAACACAGTAGTCGAGGAGAAGAATCAATTCTACTTAAGCAAAGCACTGTAAAGTAATAAAAAATGTTTCCAGCATTATCCTATTTCAAAACATTTATCAGATGCCAGGGAAATTAAGCGTGTGCAGGCGCACACACACCACTCTGTGCAAATGGTTTATCTAGCAAAACAAGCAGGCAGAGAAAAACAAAGTTCTGAGGAATTAAATTTTCAACTGCCAAGTGGATCAAAGACACAAGCAACAGAAAAAAAAAATACACAAGTCTAAATTTAGTCATCTCTCATACTGGTTAAGTCCTTTTCCAAAGTCTGTTGGCTGTTGCCTGGACACAGCTTCGGTGTGAATGATTTTCGTCTGAGCCTCTATCCTAAGGGTCAAACTTAAGACGCTGACTGCAAGCATGCTTGCTTGTTTGCATCCCTGAAACTTGCCCTGCACCTCCAGGAAAAATTAGGGGGCAGGAATAGCTCTCTGGAAGTTTCTGGACCTCAAGAAGTAGCTGAAAAAGAGTCAAAAGTGATAGAGAAAAGTCAGAGAAGATGACAGGCATTCATACACATACACTGATTTAAACTTTTTTTTTTTGAGACAGTCTCACTTTGCTGCCTAGGTTGGAGTGCAGTGGTGTGATCTTGGCTCACTGCAACCTCCACCTCCTGGGTTCAAGCGATTCTCCTGCCTCAGCCTCCTGCATAGCTGGGATTATAGACATGCGCCACCATACCTGGCTAATTTTTGTATTTTTAGTAGAGGTGGGGTTTCACCATATTGGCCAGGTTGGTCTCAAACTCCTGACCTCAGGTGATCTGCCCACCTTGGCCTCCCAAAGTGCTGGGATTACAGGATTACAGGTGTGAGTCACCCGCGCCTGGCCTGATTTAAACTTAAAATACACAGGCTGAGAGTTCTGAAATATTTGAGTTCTGCAAATTTGCTCTACAAAACAAGGCTCCCTCAATGACCAATTTCACAAGATTTCTACAAGGGGTAAAGTATCATAACTTTCTCTTCTATAAAAATATTTTTTGTTTTTGTGAACATAAAATGTTTTTACAAATTCAAAATAGCACTATATAGCAAAGGCTCTAAAGTGTGCAGCTGGGAATGGCAGGCAGTTACTGTACCACTGCCAGTCTTGGAAGACGATCATAGCAGAAGCCCCAAAGCGGTGGCAATTGGACCTCCTGGTACCACCACTCCATTCTCCCATTGCCACCGCTGATCAGTGGGCTCACACACTAGGCTCAATGGAGACAAATAATTAGTCTGACTTACCTTTCAAAGGAGAACTGATTTCTCAAGGGCTGGCTTTTGTCCCCCAGCCAACCTGTCAAATCTATCTTCTCCTGGTGACCCGAGTGCACGGCACATGAATACACTGTGCTGGCTAAATTTAGACTTTGAGAGCCTTTCTAACCTGTCATTTCACTCCACAGAGAAGCAGATCAGTTTCTTCAGTGAAAAGAATACTGCCAACCTAATCAATGTGGAGAGACGAGGCAAGGCCCCAAGGAGACTCAAAGGTTCTCTCAGACTTGCCCTGCACCTCCAGGAAAAATTCTGTTCACACATCCTGGGCATATGAACAGGGAGTCTCATTTTCAAAACATTTAGGGAAAGCAGTGCCACCATTTTACGTAATCACCTAATTCTTCTGTTTCAGAAAGTCCTATGGAGTCCTTACTGCACCTACACAGACCTTACTAATGCTTTCTGGGAGATAAGGAGAAAGTGGGCCGGGTGCGGTGGCTCAAGCCTGTAATCTTAATACTTTTGAGAGGCCAAGGCCATGGATTCCAGGAGTTCAAGACCAGACTGGATGTCATCATGACCCTGCCTCTACAAAAAATATAAAAATTAGCTGAGCATGGTGGTACGTACCTGTAGTCCTAACTACTCTGCAGGCTGAGGTGGGAGGAGCCTGGGAGGCAGTTGCCGCTGAGATTGTGCCACTGTACTCCAGCCTGGGTGACAGAAAAAGACACTGTCTCCAAAGGAAAAAAAAAAGAAGAAAATGATCTTTGGAAACTAGGGTGCAGTCTCAGCTCTACCTCCAATTATGTGCAAATTATTTTGCCTTTTTGTACCTTGGTCCTCTCCTTTTTTTTCTTTTTGAGATAGGATCTTGCTCTGTTGCTCAGGCTGGAATGCAGTGGTGTGATTACACCTCACTGTAGCCTCAACTTCCAAGGCTAAAGTGATCCTCCTATCTCAAGTGACTAGCCAGGCAACTATGCCTGGCTAATTTTTCTTTTTTTTTTTGAAACAGAGTTTCGCTCTTGTTGCCCAGGCTGGAGTGCAATGGCATAATCTCGGCTCAATCTCCACCTCCCAGGTTGAAGCTATTCTCCTGCCTCAGCCCCACCAGCAGCTGGGATTACAGGCACCCACCACCATGCCTGGATAATTTTTTGTATTTTTAGTAGAGATGGAGTTTCACCATGTTGACCAGGCTGGTCTTGAACTCCTGACCTCAGGTGATCCACCCGCCTTGGCCTCCCAAATGCTGGGATTAGAAATGTGAGCTACTGCGCCTGGCTGCCTGGCTAATTTTTTCATTTTTTGTAGAGACGAGGTCTCCTATGCTGCCAAGGCTGGTCTCAAACTCCTGGGCTCAAGTGCTCCTCCTCCCTTGGCCTTCCACAGTACTGGGATTACAGGCATGAGCCACGGCAGTCAGCTGGTCCCTTATTTTTAAAATGATATCTGACTGGTTGTCATGAGGATTAAATGTGTCAATTTAGGTAAAGTGTCTGACTCACTGTATATACTACATAAATGTTAGCTGCTGCTGCTGCTGCTACTACTATTATTCTAGCTTATGCAGCTGTCCAACCTCAGGCAAGTTAACTTCTCTGAGCCTCGTTTCCATTTTCTGACATGAACAGTAAAGGACACACCAGCCTTGTAGGAGTTCCACAGGATAAAGTGAAGTAAAATACTTTGAACGTTCAGCTCACTGCCTGGCACAATGAAGTGCTCAGAAATGTTGATTCCCTGTCCCTGTGTTCCTCTCCTTATTGAAAATCTCTCTTATTATACACAGGACTCATTTCTCCTTGTTCTGCTTTTAAAGAATGAGAACCACTTGGGATTGAAATTGTTCTCAAACACTTATTGAACTTCTATCATGTGACAGTTTCTTCTCAGGCCTTGGCTTTAAAGTGTTAAGACAGACAGAGAGGGTCTCTATGGTCAGAGAGCTTGTAGGCCAGTGAGAATGAATCAGAAGACACTTCCATCCCTGCTCTGCCTTGGAGCTGAAACTTCCTTCCAAACAATAGCTATCATTTATTGGGGTTATTGCAGGTAAGCCTCACAACTCCACCAAGAAGCCCTTTTTATTATCTGCATTAATTTACTTTAAGTCATTCACTGGTTAGCAAGTGGCTGAGTTTTGAGTTGAATCCTATTCTGGAGCCTGTGCTCTTAACCACTGTGTTGTACTGCCTTGTGTTCAAGGTCTTGCTTCAAAAGGAGCATTGGAAAGAAGGAATGGCAGATGAGAAACCCCGACTCCCCAAAGCACATCTGGTGGCGTCTGGAGCAACAGCCATGGCCAGTGTAGTCCATGATGAGAGCTTAATGCTTGTAACATGAAAAGCAACCCAGTGGATTTAGATGCTGTCTTCTTTCAGCAACCCCTTAAGTTACACTAAGGCACTGGGAGGGAGAGGGAATTTACGAGAATGGCAGGACTGAGCCCCTCTTGAAAGGAGGCTCTGAAAAAGGTCACCGTAACCTGATCAGAATACAAAACCGCCCAGCATCAGAGCCCACTGCTTTATGTTCCATTAGCACCAGGTGGTCACTCTTCAGTGGCAGCAGAGAGAAGCCAGGCTTCTCTGGCCAGAGCTCTGCATTTGCAATGCCCTTGGGTTCCTAGGGGTCCTGTGAGCTCTTCGCCAGTACTGACTTACGGCAGTGGGGAGAGGAGAGACTTTACTTGCCCATTTGACAGAAAGGGAAACTGAAGGACAAAGAAGGTGTGAATTACACTAGAAACATGGATTCTGAAATTAAAGGTTCCTCCTGAGGATATTTTGGCCTGGCAAGCTTACCACCTTTGGCCATCACAATTCTAACTGTTCTGGGGAACATACAAAAGAAGGAAAGTAAGCCTTTTGAGGTGATATGCAGGGGAATGTAGGACCAGAGTAGTAACACTTGCTACTAGGAATTCCAGGTAAGATTATGGACGGACGTGTCTCCATCTCTGGAATTTAAAGACCCCTGGTGTTTGAGAACCAATCTTCAGGAGTTCACCAGCAAATGGGGTGGGCGGCTTACTCAGACTGCATGCAATTTTCCTAGATATTTTCTTCTCAAATATTCCTGAATTCACCTGAACCTTCCATACTCTCTAGTAGCAACTAGAGATAGGTATTATTACTAACAATTTGACAAAACCAGAAGCTAGAAAATCCAAATCCAATGAACAGGATGGCTGTTTTTCTTACTGAAGAATAAGAGCAGCAGATTCCAATAATTCAGGCTAGCAACAAGGAAGGGCTTTGTTCTCATCCCCAGCTCTTAGAGGCTGGTGAAGGTCTGCTTCATGCCCACAGCCCTGGTCTGGCCCGCCCAGAACAGTAGGAGGTGTGCAGGTAGGTGGGTGTGAATCTCTCACCTTTCCCACCAATAGGGTCCAATCGCCTGCTTCCTGGAGAGGCAACAGACCAGAGCAGGGGTGATCCTTCTACCTGCTGAACTCAAGTAGAATGAACTTAGAGATGGAGGGAAGTGGGTGTGGGTAGAACAAGGGAGGCAGTGTCCCACGCCTGGCACGCTGAGTCATTTACCTCTTGGAGTAGCTCAGTACAATCACTTCAGATAATGGAGAGGGATTGTATTGCAGGGTCAGAGGACCTGGATTCTGGTCCTATTTCTAGTCACTTGTTTGCTGTGTGATTCCAGACGAAAGACCTAGTCTCTCTGAATCAGCTGTATCATCTAACTGGAGGGTAGTGGCAGTAGTTTTCCCCTCATAAATGGATATGCTGATTAAATAGACTCTCAATACAGATTGCCATTTGAATCCATCCTGATCAATTGCCAGCTGTCACCAGGTTGTGATGTAAGTTAATGTGCAGCATGTTTACAGCACCTAGCACAGGGGAGGAGAGGGAGGTGCTTATTATTTTCCACTCTCAGTGACCTCAGAATCCTACCTTTCCCCTTTCCAACTTCCCTCCCAGGGTGCAGGAAAGGTCTGGGTTTGTTTTCTGGGCTCTGCCTGGAAGGCTAGTTGCTTAGGACAGAAAGCATTTCTGTAGCCTCCCTTCCTCCCAGCTGGTGGAACAGCCACTGCCCACTCTGGTTTATAGCCCATTTATGGTGGGGTACCCTGGTCACTGGGTGTTTGTGTAGTGTTTAATCATTAGGAGGTGGCCAGTTCTAATACGGTGAGCTCCAGGGCATCTATGAATAAATCAGCTATTTGCCTCAGCCTATCAGTCTGTTTTTTGGAAGGCTTCTCTCCAAGAACACAAGGCTGACCCCTGACACAGACGGTTCCAGGAGCACTGGGGTAGGTTACTGCTGGAGGGCACAGTGGGACACAGATACCAGAGGTGGCCATTACAGTGGCTTTGTAATAGCCACCTACTGAAGCACCTACTGGCCTGGAAAACAAGTGGTTGACCTTCAAAGATAGGATTTCCCAGAGAACAAAACTCCCCAGGCTCAGTCTCTTTTCTCCATCCCTCCGCACATTCTATCCTCCTTTTCACCAAACCCGGACTGCTCTTTCTCTTCCTCACCACCTATAACTCCCACGTGTTTTCCAAGGTCCAGCTAAAAGCCTACCACCTCCAGGAAGCCTTCCATCTGACTCATGCTGCAGTGCTCTTGTTCTGCCCTCTGAATCTGAACGCACTGACATCTCCCTGACTGCTCCGTCCCTTCCTTTAGTCACTCATGACCTGATCTTTGAGATACAGAGAGGGATTTGGGATCTTTGAAAACGGCTCCACTCCAGGCCCCTGTGTCCCCAAAGCACCTTCTACACAAGGAGTTCCCAGCACGTACTATGCCTGATGAGAGGCGTTATGGACTGAATTCCCCTTCCCATGCCCCAAATTCATGTTGAAATCGAATCCCCAATGTGATAGTGTTTAGAGGTGGAGTCTTTGGGGGGTGATTAGATCATGAAGACAGAGCCCTTGTGAGTGGGGTTAGTGCCTAATAAAAGGGATCTCAGAGAGCTAGCTTGCCTTCTTTCTGCCATGTGAAGGTACAAGTGGAAGTCAGAATTTCTGCAACCCAGAAGAGGGCCTTCACCAGAACTCAACCAGGCCAGCATCCTGACCTCGGACTTCTAGCTTCCAGAACTGTGAGAAAGAAGTATCTGTTGCGTATAGCCATGCAATGTATGCCACTTTGTTATAGCAGCCTGAATGGATTAAAACAGGTGGGACAGCTGCACCCCCATATCATCTCAGAGGGGCTTGCCCTGATTTTTATTGAAGACCTATACTCTGTGCCACCCACTGTGCTAAGCGTTAAGATAATCCTGAGAGTGAGAAAAACAAGAATGTTGATAATGAAAAAGTCAAGGCCTCTGGATGGAGAGAGATAGCTCATCTGGCTAAAACTGGAGTTCAGTTCAATAAGTGCTGAATGAGTGCCTACTATGTGGCAGACACCATATTTTTGGGTCCTGGAAACCCAGTGATAAATAAGATAATCCCTGTCTTCAAGCAAAGCAACAGGGAAAATAGAAAAAAAAAAGGGTCAAGATTTGGTTAGACTTAAAGGATTGCATGGGGTCCTTTGGGAGCCCCGAAGAAAGGACTCACTCAACCTGAGATGCCTAGAAGTGGGCATCGGAGCTGAATGCAGAAAGAGGATGTGTTAGCCTGGCAAGGAAGGGCGAGGAGAGGGCATTCCAGGGGCAAAGAGGTTTACAACACCCCGGAGCATGCTAGAGACTGCCAAGTGTTTGGTGCAGTCAGCTTAGACACTGGGGATGAGGCGGGTGTGATAGCAGGGGCCAAGGCTGGAGGGTCATCTCTGAGGCTTGCACTTTATCCTGTATGTGACACAGAGCCAAGAAGGGTTTTCAGCAGGCAGGTGGCACACAGGGTCAGATCCGTGTTTCAGGAGGATCATTGTGGCTGTGCTGGGGATGACATGCTGGGTAACAGGACTGGCACAGCAGGACAGCGGCAGTGAGATCGGAGGGACTGTGCCAGGAACCGCAGCACACGAGGATGTGCTATGGAGCCATGGATGAGGGAGGGAGAGGAAGCGCCCGTCCCAGCTCTCCAGTGGAGCTCCAACCTGAAGTCTCAGAGCTGACCTATGTGGCACCAGAGAGGCTGGGTCATTAGCATGACAAGTGCTGCTTGTATACAGAGGCCTCCTTAGCTGACTTCCTGCAGGGACATTCAAGGCCAGGGCTCACATTAGCTCCCCCAGCTTGCTGGCTTTGCTCACTACCCCTTTATTCCAGATCATTAAGAACGCAGCCCTCTGGGAGGTTTCCTTGGGGCCTTTGTTTAAACTGAGAAGCAAGGACATTTAATTGCCTCAGCTAGACACCCTGCTTTACTCTCCCCACACCGCTCTCCACACCCCTTCCTGGTCAGTACCCCAGGCCCTCCCCCTGGCAGCTTCATCTCACAGCTTGTGTCTTGAAACATAATCAGTGCATGCTCTGAGGCCCTCCTCAAATTATGGTTCTGATCTTTACTTCCAAAAGCAGAGCTGGAATTATAGCTTGGCTCCATGAGAAGTTCAAATCCACAGGGTCGTAAACCCTTTCATGTTCGGTTTCAAGACCTTTGCCGGGGATTTTAACAGGTTTGCACCTCTGATGTTGTTACACGGTGGTTAGTCTGCCGGTTCCAAAGATGGAGCCCTCCTGCCAGGATGTGGAGCGTGTTAACTACTTCAGCTTTTGTCAGTTATCCAGCAGGGTCTCAGGCCTTCTGCTTTTTTTTTTTTTTTAAATTTTTATTACCAGAGTTCCCCAAAGACAGAAGAAGCAGGCGGATAAGAGCTGAGTGAGACCTCCCAAAAACGATCACAAAGAGAAGAGGACATTGCACCAAGGAGGTGGCAGAGGCCAGTGGCCACAGTGCTGGACCTGGGGCCGAAAGGACCCTCATGTATATCCTGGCCGATTCAGGCATCTTAGCCTTTCTGTGCCTCACTTTCCTTATTCGTGAAATCGGCATTCTGATCATGAGTAAATAAAAATTGCTGCCATTGATCAAGGGCACTGACTGGGCCAGGCACTGTGCTAACCCCATGCCTAGCACCGTCTCGTTTAATCTTCACAGCAGCCCAATGAAGACAAGGGGGCTCAGGATGGTGAACTGACCTCTGTGGAGCAGCAAAGTTGGCGTCTGAACTTGTCAGAGCATCACATCGGTTAAAATAATTTTTCCTGGCTGGGCACAGTGGCTCACACCTGTAATCCCAGAAATTTGGGAGGCCAAGGCGGGTGGATCACCTGAGATCAGGAGTTTGAGACTAGCCTGGCCAACATGGTGAAACCCCATTTCTATTGAAAATACAAAAAAATTAGCTGGGCATGGTGGTGGGTGCCTGTAATCCCAGCTATTAAGGAGGCTGAGGCAGGAGAATTGCTTGAACCAGGGAGGTGGAGGTTGCAGTGAGTCAAGATGGCACCATTGCACTCCAGCCTGTGCAACAAGAGCAAAACTCCATCTCAAACAAACAAACCAAAACAAAAAAACACACACAGTTTTCCAAAGCGATAGTAGGCTGGGTTAAACCATTCAGTCTCCCACAAGAAAAGTTCCTGAACATCAATAGCCCCATTTTTCTGAAGGCAAGTTGGGCCATGGTTACCTCTCTTTGAGGACTGGCTGAGGACCGAGTGGGAGGGTTCACTTCGTGCAACAGCAGGGTTGATTTATGCCAGCCATGAGTGGCTTACAGCCAAGTGATGCTCCTTTCAAATGGGTCACAGCCCAGTTCTAGTTGACTAGTTCCCTATTCTGGATGGTTGGCACCAAAAGCACATTGGTTTAAATATTCTGCATATCAGCCTCACATCACAGTGCCTGGCAGCCATTTATTCCTTTATGGTATATGTAATAAGCACCCTCTCTAGCCAGGCACTGTGCTAGGAGAGGAGATTCACCTGCAAGCAGAACTGACCTGGTTTCTGTCTTATTGATACCTATAATCTAGTGGGAAAGACTTAACAGACAAATAAATAAAAATGAACTCAAGTGAAAGTCAGAGATGTTAAATAAACGGTTTCCAAAAAGAAACTAACAGCTGAAACTTCCAGGTGGTAGGTAGCAGCCTCTCTAAGTGGTAAAGTCTGAGTTGAGACCTGAAGGAAGAGAATGAGCCAGGCTTGTAGGGAGAAGCGGAGAAGGGTGGGAGGCACAGTCTAGGCAGAGGGGACAGCACGTGCAAAGCTTCTGATGAAAGAGAAGACCTGGTGTGATGAGGTGAGGCTGGAGAGGTGCACAGGGGCTGGAACACACACCACCTGGAGGCCACGGCAAGGAGTCTGGCCTTTTTGTTCTAGGTGCAATGGAAAGACACCGAGGGACAGTTTCAGGCATGGGCAGAGGGGATCTGATGTATATGTTAAGATTATAATGGCTGCTGGGTGGAGAATGTACCGCATGAAGGCCCTGGTGGGTACAGTAGGCCTGGAAGGCCGCAGTGGGAGAGCTCAGATGAGAGAGGATGGCAGCCTAGACCCCTGGACCATGGTAAATGCGAGAGAAGGAGAGGGAGGTGGGTGGAGAGAGGGAGAGAGAGAAGCAGAGAGACAGGGAGAAACACAGAGAGAGAGGCTAAGGGATTTGAAACTGTTTGTGGGGAATTTGCCAACTGGAAGGAAAAGGGGAAGAAAACCTATTCAGTCAATCTTATTAAATTTCTTAGGATAACATGAATTAACTAAAATATAGCAAACATCTCCTACTGTACGTGCCCAGCTCTATGCAAAGCCTGGGAATGCAGAGAAAAACACAATTTTGTTCTGCTTCCTTCCTCCCAGTCCAGGGGAGATCATACCTAGGAGCCGATGGTTCCAAAGGCAAGTTAAGGGCTACCAGAGAGCAAGGCATGGTTATGGAGAGACCCTGGATAGATGAGAGCCCCCAGAGGATCCTGCTGGGGTTGAGGGAGGAGCGTGGAAGGCAGGGCTATCGCCAGCCATGGACTATGAGTCGGGACTTCCTGGGTAAAGTAAAAGAAGCCAGGAAGCTATTCCTGATTCTTCTGGGTGCTCGATCTATGGGCTAGTCGACAGCGGCCTACCCTCCCTGTTTAGAGATGGGGTAGCCTGGTGTCTCTGATCCAACACTGGCTTTAGAGCCAGACAGCCCTGGATTAGAATTCAAGCTCTGCCACTCACTGCCTATGTAACCCTGAGCGAGTCACATCAGCTCACTGAGCCAGGATTCCTTGTTTGTGCAATGTAGATAATTCCTGTTGTGGTAGATCCTCTGGGAGGTTAAAGCTACTATGTAGAGTACCGAGGAGAATACCTAGAACATAGCAGGTGCTCAGTGAATGAAAGTTGTTGTTTTTGACAATGAGACTCAGATGAGAACCACAGATCTCAAACTGCCAAGAGTCTTATGGTGGAATTTAAGCAGCCTCCCAAGGAGCCTCTGTTTCTGGTGTACCCAGAGCTCTCATGAGTTGCTACCACACTGACAATGGGAAAATGAACCCATTCTCCCCACAAAACTCTTCTACAAGTTGGAGGGGCCCTGGAGATCCACCGTCATCTCCCCACATAGTGCTTGGTCAGCTTCTTGTTAGCTGTAGGGCACCCAAAGTGGTTCCTGCACTCACCTTCTAGTGTCTAGGTGACATGACAGACTCCCACCCAGACTACAAGGCCCTGTGGTTCTGTTCACATCTTCTCTAGGGCTTCAACTACTGCATACTCAGAGGTTGCCCATAAACAATGTCCAGGCAACTCAAATAAGTGGCCAGGGAGAATTTTTTTCAAGCCTTGTTTTGCCAAATAGAGAAACTGTACATTTGTGAGTCTCTCTCTACAAACCACAGGGTCAGCTAAAGGAATAGGTGGCAGCAGAAATACTCAAGTTGGAGGTTTGAGCCCACTGAGCCATGCAGCCACCTCATTTCCCTCTGTCACCATTTTAATCTCCTCCACACAATCCTGCAGCATCCCTCAAAATGTCAGGGACTCTCTTCAGATCTCATTTCAGACAACTTTACAGTACTGAGCACCACAGAGTAATGAGGGAGATAAATCAAAGAGCACAGTGGATCAGCGAAAACAGGGCTGCAGCTGAAACACACAAGGCCAGCCTCTTCTTCCTGCATTACTGAGGCGCAAAACAGCCACAGGGGTCTACGGCAGAGGCTGCTCCTGGAGAATGCAATGGAAGTCAGACCCTGAAGGTCAACTGGTGTGATCAGCATGACAAGGGCAACTCTGAAGCCTCTGCTGGGGTGGGGAGGGGTTCTGGCAATAAAACAACTAAATGCACTTAAGAGAAAAATATTATACTCACAGCTTCAAGCATCCCTAAGATCCTCTTAAGTAAAGGATAGAATTCCCTCAGCAATAGCAGAGCTCAGCCTGAGCCTGAGCCACACTCTCCGCCTTTCTTTTTGCTGAGCCTCCCAGATGGGGAAAATGATACCTGGGAGGGGGTTTGTCTTAAAGGTCAGCAATTCAGATGCAGTGGTCTTTGCAAGCACCTCAGTTGGTGGTAGGCACTCAACGACGCTCACCAATTACTCACCTAGCTCTAAATAAGCTTCACTTTTTGGAAAGGTAAACACTGACCCTATAAACAAAGAGGGAGGCAAGCACAAGGATGAAAAGCAAGTTTTGTGGCCAGAGAGATCTTAATTCAAATAACTTTGCCCCTTATAGCACTGTGGCTTTGGGGAAGAAATGTCACCTTTGTGAGCCTAATTTTCCTTATTTGTAAACCTATCCTTTTTTGTGTAACTTACAACTCACTCCAAGTGCTGTTTTGTCCTCTGTCACTCTGGGGTATTATGCAAAGCCTGTCAACTGCATGAAAAATCACAGCATAGGAAAGTCCCTCCAAATGACCCAACACCGCCCATTCTCCAGGCTGACAACTGCCCTGCTCAGGACCCACTGTTAGTGCCGATTTAGGGAAAACATACATCCAAGTCTGATTAAATCCTGAGTCAAAGCACCCAATAAAATAAATACAATTCAGTTACTTGGAATTTTGTTATCTTAATGAAAATAAGACTATATTTTCATAAGCGTCATCTCTGAATATAATTTTGGTGAAGCTCCAATTAGAACAAACTCTATTGTATAACAGCAGATTTTCTCCAAAGCATCAGAAAAGTCCAAGACCCCACCGCTCTCCACCGCAGCTGTCCTCTTTGCACTTCTCCTTGGGAAGATTTCATTCTGGTTCTTTAGGCCTGAACATTCTTCTGTACCTGCCATCAGCAACAACAGCTATCCACTTCTCTCAAACACCTGGAAGTACATCACAGCTTAGCCTAGGCTTAGCTTTGAAGTACAGCAAGGATGGATACCTTAAGGCCTTCTCCTCTCTGGAAGAGGTCTGCTGTCTGCAGAAGAGGGGGCCCTTCAGCATGCCAGCTACAAGAAGCCACTCAGTCTGCTGGAGTTGTACACATGAAAGGCCACCTTGGGCAAGAACCCCACTCCTAACTGAAACACCATCACACGAGACATGTGTTATCATCACCACTGGAGACAAACAGTTCACAGAGTCCCTGCCCTGCATGGATGAGCTATACCCATGAGTCATTCTGTTAACTTTGCCCTTCAAGTAATAAACAAGAACAATGACTCACAGAGGCTTGAGGACCTTAATCAGCCAGGCTGACCACACAGATGAACAAATGGAGGTGCAGAGAGGGGAAGCATCTTGCCCAAGGTAATTCACTGGTGGCACAGCCAGGTATAGGGCAAGGTCTTTTGGTTCCTAGTGTACTCCTTCCCTTATTGCCTGGATTGCATTCATAATCATCACCAAATAAACAATGTGTGCTTTCATCAGAGTTACTTAGAGTTCATGCTTTCCAAACCCTCAGAGCGATGACCTTGCTCCCGAAGGCTAGAGGACAGAGAGTAGTCACTGGGCTACTAACCATCTCAATTTCTTCTTTGGCAAAGTGACAGGGCTACAACTGATGATTCTGAACAAACCCAGCCTTGACATTGAAAGCTTCTATTTGGTGTGAACTGGCTGAGGAGAGGCAGCCTTGGGAAAATACATTTACATATAAAGTAACCTTGGATAGAAACACTGGTACACTACGACTCTGGGCTGTCACAGCTGTCCAGCATGACAAATACAAAGGTTACAGTGAAACCAGGGACCTTTCTCCATAGGCCACTGTAAGTGTCTTATATTCTGGGCTTATTTCAATCAGATTTTACATTTCAGTAACAGAAATCATGGCTAGGCTGACCTTTCAACATGACAAAACATACTTAGGGAAACAAAACAAAAATCTCAAATGGATGATGAGATAAGCAGGACTACTGGACACTTGGGTGATGTTTCTAAAGGATCTTTCCATCATCACTGGCAGGAAAAGGAAATTTCCTGAGTTTTATTAGGATAACAGCAAGTTCCCAGTATAGGACCACATGTAGTCCCCCAGGGATGCTTCTGGTCCTCTCTGCACCCAAGGCACACGGCAAAAGTCTCTAAAGCACTTGGCATATCACGTTATAATGGCTAATTTAGGTTTCTCTCCCTCTACTTGATTGTAAGCTTCTTGAGTACAGGGACTACATCCCACTCATCTTTGGATCCCAAGAGCCCGGTGCATAGCAGGTGCTCAGTAAATTCTAAACAATCACCAGCATTTTCTATGAGCTGTTACATATCAAAACATGGTCCAAATACTTTGCTGAAATACAACTGTCTCATAGCATTGTATAAAATTCCTTAACCAACTCAACGATTATGGTCCTTCATCTATTAAGAAGACAATTATACCTGCTCACTATTCCGCACTCAGAGGAGCTACCAGAGCCCATGTGGTCAGACAGGGTGGCATAATGCCTGGCATCTGACAGGCATGCAGTAAATACATGATGAACTGCATGATACAGAGTTGGTTAAATAATGGGGGGTGAGGGAGAACACCAAGCACAGGCAGTCACTTGCATGTGATAAAAGAATGATAGTCATTAGTGCAGCTCACTACATATTTTCTGTTCTCCTTGTAGGCACATGGTAAAACTGTATTTCCCTTTACCTTTGAATTTAAGTGTAGCCATGTGACTTCCTTTGGCCAGTAATGAGGAAAAGTTACATGGGTCATTTCCAGACAGAAGCTTTAAGAAATTGTGTGTGGTTCATCACACCCTCTTTCTCTTGCAGTGAAGACTGTCAATGCTCTAAATGGTAGATCCTCTGATACTCTGGATCCCAGAGTGAGAATGATGTACAACATAGCCTCCCACTTGCAATAGGCAAACAATGAGGATGGGTTTTCTGAGGATTGTTTGTTATACAGCATAACCTATGCTATCCTGACTCATACAAAAACATTCACAGGTACCTAGATTAAAACACATGAAGTTATTTTCTGTTGCAGGGAACAGATATAGTCAGATTCTGACTTGGGGTTGGGACCTATGCTTTGGGTGACCAGGGGAGTTGGCATAGAGAAAGGCTCTCCACCTTGGCCTTTCTCTTTGGCCTGTCATTCTTGCTTTCATATTGCTAGATGTCTTTTCATCCACACTTTGAACAATGATTAAGTTTCAAAAAATACCTGGGCCGGGCGTGGTGGCTCACGCCTGTAATCCCAGCACTTTGGGAGGGCGAGGCAGGCGGATCACGAGGTCAAGAGATCGAGACCAACCCGGCCAACATGGTGAAACCCTGTCTCTACTAAAATACAAAAAATTAGCCAGGCGTGGTGATGTCTGCCTGTAGTCCCAGCTACTCAGGAGGCTGAGGCAGGAGAATTGTTTGAAACCGGAAAAATGGAAGTTGCAATGAGCCAGGATCGCGCCACCACACTCTACCCTGGCGATAGAGTGAGACTCTGTCTCAAAAAAAAAAAAAAAATACCTTTAAGAAAACTGTTGAACAATTACCACTTATAGAAATGTACTTCAGGCTGGGTGTGGTGGCTCATGCCTGTAATCTCAGCACTTTGGGAGGCTGAGTGGGTTCATCACCTGAGGTTAGGAGTTTGAGACCAGCCTGGCCAACATAAGTGAGACTCTGTCTCTACAAAACAAAAAGCAAAAAACAAAAACTAGCTGAGCATGTTGGTATGCACCTGTAATCCCAGATACTTGGGAGGCTGAGGCAGGAGAACTGCTTGAACCTGGGAGGCGGAGGTTACTGAACCCGGGAGGCAGAGGTTACATTGAGCCAAGATCGTGCCACTGTACTCTAGCCTGGGCAACAGAGTGAGACTCCATCTCTAAAAAGAAAATAAAAGAAAATGGACTTCCAGGGCACGATTATACTCTCTCCGACCCTCAGGTGTGCTTTTACTATAGTGTAAAAAAGTTATGGAGTAAAGTTATGAAGCTGGGCAACATTAGGGAATGGGAGAGTCTCATGAGGCCACCATATGGCTCTTTCCTTTTACTGCATGCACAAGAACGATGCTCTGTAGACTATTCTTTCTCCTCTCTTTACAACCCCCTGGTAGAATTCCTTTGTGGCTTAAGGTACAGATGGTTTACTTCCTGTCAGCACCACCCACTGTTCAGCACTCGTGGCTCCAGCAACTGATCCCACAAGCAGCAGCTCTTCTTAAGACGGCAGGCAGTGACACCAGCAGAAAAGAGGCTCTTGGGAAAGGCCAATGTAGTAATTATTACCCTGCTACTGAGGAAACAGACATTTGCCTCGAAGGCTCCTTTTATGAGTTTTAAAATGAAAGTGACTTTCACTCTCTCTTACTTTGTTTCTGGTTATTATACACAGCTAGGAGAAGAGGAAAGAGGATGGAAAGAAACCAGTAACGATCATTTAATGTTGGCCACTGCGCTAGAAGCATCTTCTCATCCCAAGACAGTAAGTATAATTCTTGAATGCAGGACTGAAAAATGCTCAGGGGCACTAATGGTAGAACATAAAGTTTTAAAGCCATCAAAAGGAAAAGGCAAGGAAAATGAGAAAGGAAGATGGGGGAAGGGCTAGGAGTGAGAGGTAAAGAATGACAGAGAGTGAGTGAGAGAGATCAGTCAACTGACCCTAGCAAGAAAAGGTGAAGACAAAATAATATGAGAGAAATAAGGAAGAAAGGAGGGAAAATCAAGGACAAGTTCATTTTTACTTGGGCCAGTAGGAAGCTCAATGCTGAATTACTCAAAAAATGCAACCATGTGGGACCTTACGTTTCATAAATTTGTGTTCTCTCTTTTTCCCTTTTTTTTGCATGTCATATTCAAACTTATATTTCCCCATGGTCCTAATGCTATACTCCTTTAATTTGTAATTGTTCTTTTATTATATGCAGTCATTATAAGCTGTTATGGAAACAAGAGGGGTTAATTATGAGCTAATTAATTAAATATAAAGAAAAGTGAGTTTTGAAGAGGTAGAGCCTAGACTTCCTTAAGTAGCTTGCAGGACCTAAGAATTATTTATTTTGGAGGCTGGACACGGTGGCTCATGCCTGTAATCCCAGCACTTTGGGAGGCTGAGGCAGACAGATCACTTGAGCTCAGGAGTTTGAGACCAGCCTGGGCAACATGGTGAAACTCTGTCTCTACAAAATGAAGAAATTAGTCGGGCACAGTGGCATGCGCCTGTAATCCTAGCTACTTGAGAGGCTGAGGCAGAAAAATCACTTGAGCCGGGGCAGAGGTTGGAGTCAGCCAAGATAATGCCATTGCACTCTAGCCTGGGTGATGAAAGTGAAACGCTGTCTCAAAAAATAAAGTAAAAATAGAATATCTTATGTGCTTCACAAAACACTTTCACCACTCTCATTCACCTCATTTGATCCTCACAACAGTCCTGTGAGACAGGTATGAATACTGCTCTCATTTCAAAGACAAAAACCTAAACTCAGGGGAGTTAAGTGACATGGAGAGTGAAGACTGGAATTGGGGCATATTTATAATAAAACTCACATCTTTTCTTTATAGCTGCCTTGGGAATAGAACTGTGATGGTTTATATCAGTGCTGTCGAGATGAGTTTTCTACAATGTGGGAAATGTTCTGTGTCTAGGAGAACACTGGCCACATGGGTCTTTTGAGTACTGGAAATGAGGCTAGTGTGATTAAGAAACCAACTTTTAGTTAATTTTCATTAATTTTAAATAGTGGTGGCCATTATAGTAGGCAGCACAGATCTAGATTGTCTCACTTCTACCACATGTATGTAGGGGAGATAAGGCTCAAATACTGGCAGCTAGAGATTGTATGAAGTGGGAATAGTGGTCAAAGAGAAGAGATCACCTTTGCTTTACTTGATGACAGTGGGAATACTAGGAACTGACTGTACATAACAAGTAGAAAGGGAAGGTGGTGGGAGGAGGGGGGAGGCATTTGTAGGGGCCCTTCTTAAACCATGGTCCCAGCCTCCGGAGGCCCTACAGATTCCCAAGCTCTGGGTAGAGAACCTCCAGCAATTCCTTCAGGGGTCATGTAGTGGTTAGCCAAGACCAGGAGAGAAAATTTTTTGAATGACTGCAGAATCTCTGCAGATCTGGTGACCTTGGAATTCCCAGCTCACTAAACGGAAGCATCACCCCTGACCTGCGATCTTGACATTGTAGACTCCTCCCTCAACTAACAACACAAAAATTGCAGCAAGTCGGAATTCACAAACAGGCATCCCCTTCTAAACTTGCAAGAAGGCCAAAGAGGCAACTAGCCCAGCTTTGTGTAAGAGAGGACCTTTTCTGGGGCTGGGCGCGGTGGTTCATACCTGGAATCCCAGCACTTTGGGAGGCCGAGGAGGGCAGATCACCTGAGGTCAGGAGTTCAAGGCCAACCTCGTCGACATGGTGAAACCCCATCTCTACTACAAAATACAAAAATTAGCTGGGTGTGGTGGCGCGTGCCTATAATCCTAGGTACTCAGGAGGCTAAGGCAGGAGAATCGCTTGACCCTGGGAGGTGGAAGTTGCAGTGAGCCGAGATTGCGGCATTGCACTCCAGCCTGGGTGACAGAGCAAGACTCTGCCTCAAAAAAAAAAAAAAAGGACCTTTTCCTTGAAGTCTGAGAACAGTGATGAGAAAAAGGATGAGGGCAAATCCACTTGCACAGTCTATGTGTTAACAGGTCTGGAGGAAGACAAGTCAAGGAATATTCCCCTTTTCCTCTTAATGCAAATCATTTTGCATTGTTCCTGAAGGATACAGTTCACCTTTCTAGCTGTTTGGGTATTGCTTGTATTTTGAGTGACTATGGGCTCATTTAAAGAGACAATAACATGGGAAGGGCTCAAAATTAGGGAATCTCTACAAGGAGAGCTCCCTAAAAGAAGCAGTATGTTAGGTGATTGGAGGATTTGAGGGGTGGTCAGACGTGCCTGGGTTTGAATCCCAGCTTGGATACTCATTAGGTGTGTGTAATCCTGGGAAAGTTTGCCCACCCTCTCTGAGCACCACTGCTTCAAATTTATGAAATCAGGATAATATCTCCTCTCAAAGGGTCAAGTGTAGATGAGGTAATATTTCTAAGGTGCCTGACACAGCTCCCGGAATATGGCAACCCATCAGGAAATGGCAACTATTACTGGTTTTACTATCTTTTGATATAAATTTATATTAGTTTTCTATTGTTGACATAAGTTCATGTCAGTTTCTATTGCCATAATGAGTTAATATAAACTTAGTAGCTAAAAACAACAAAAATTGATTAGCTCACAGTTCTGTGAGTCAGAAGCTGACATGGGTCTCATGGGCTAAAATCATGGGTATGTGCAGGGCTACATTCATGTGTGGAGGCTCTAGGAGCATTTGTTCCTGTGCCTGCATTCTTGGGTTGTATTTGTGCTTGCATTCTTGGGCTGTAGCCTCCTTCCTCCATCTTCAAAGCTGGCAAAGACAGGTCGAGTCCTTCTCACATCACATCACTCTGACCTCTTCCTCTTTTGGTCTCCTTCTTCCACTTTTGAGGATCTTATGATTTTGTTGGGTCCACCTGAATAGCCAGAGTAATCTCCCTATCTAACTGTCAGCTGATTGGAACCTTAATTCCCCTCACCAGGTAATTAACACATCCACAGGTTCTGGAGTTTAGAATGTGGCCATCTTTGGGAACGATGATTACATCTACCGCAGGCTTGAATGAAGGGTAAGGGGAGCAGTCTCTTCCCATTTATGCTCCTCCCCTTATGTGGCTCCCAGTAGGGACTATGCCTCAGAAATAACTGGCTTGGGGATCTACCACCTGGTAAGGGCACCAATTGTATCTGCTAGCTGGGTAACTCTGGCCTGGATTACACTTTCTCCTCCAGGTCAGACCTGAATCTATGAATACACTGCTTGGTGTCTGGAGAGCTGCTTTGTTCAATATGAATCACAAAGCCAAGCAGTGCCCTGGGCTCTTGAAGTTCTTGTGACACTCCCAGCAAGGAAGGAGGGCTCCGTCTGGCAGGCTGCTCAAATACCAGGTTGCATAGTAACATTCTCACACCATGAGACTCTTCTTGAGAAAGGCCTCCCAATTCAAGCTGAAACTGGGACACCTCTGAGTGCCAAGGCCCTGGATGCAGCCTGAGAAGTCTATACAGTGACTCTGAATCCTTCACTGAAACAGCAGTCTCAATACTTAAAACATTCATAATTTGGAAGGTAATGAAAAAACTTATAACAAGAAGGGGAAAAAAAAAACCAGTCTCTCCTTTCTGCTTGGTTTCCTGGCACAAAGGTGGAGGGTGATTTTCATTTCGTTCAAGTCTCAGGCTGACTCTTTATCACACAGCATTTGTTTTTTGTCTATAGAAGGTCTGAAGTAATTTGGCCTTATTGCCTAAATTAATAAAAAGCACTGAAGTTCAGTATGTTCTAACAGCTAAGAAAGTTACCAAGTAGTTCCAAAGTCCTCCACCTGATCTAATGTCACGCCAAGTCTGATTTCTGTCCCACTTTTGTTCGCAATGTCATTTATGTGACCTTGGGATGACATTCAAGAGGAGCTTATAACTGTCTCAGGCTGTTGTGTGCTAAAACACAGGCGGGTAATGGAAAGGATGAGGAGGACAGTATGGCTTTGCAGTTACTAAGAAAGGGACTCAGAAGTGGAAACTTTCCCAGAGCTGAGGTTTATGCTTTCAAAGCTGTCACCTTGCTGGAGTTCAGGAACTTTTGATGGGTTCTGAGGACAGCAGTGCATGTAGGAACTGGCGGGAGCTGAATGAGCCACCTGACTGTCTGTTAGCCCAGTCTCTTGGCCCTCCTTACCACATTTCTTCTTCCTCCCTGTCTGCCAGTTTGGAGACCTCCCTGCCAAAGCTCCCTTTTTCTGTCTGTTATCTGGGGCCTACAATGAGTAATAAGCCACTCCATTTGTCCCTTTTGATCTCTCTTCTCAGCCAGCTGGCTCTAGTCTGTTGGAAGTAGACACTGATCACTATCAGGAAAAACCTGGAGCCCAAGGGTGGCAACCCTAAAGAGTGACACCAGATCAAGGGCACACTTTACTATCTTCATTTATTAATTTTTAGAAGCTGGCTGCTAACATACCAGACTCACAAACTGACACGGTCTCTATCTCCCAGGCTCTGAAGGCATACGTTGCTATCAGTTACTTTTAATGACCCTGAAGATACCCCAGCCACATTCTGTTGCAAACAGGCAAGGTCTGTCTGGTAGGCCAGCGTCCCTTAAGTTCTTTCCCTAGAAGAGCTGTTCTCCCCAGCTGCACGGCTGCAGTTACTAATTTTCTTATTCACACAGTGAGCAGGTCTAATCTCTCAGTACTTTTCCGCTTTCCTTTGTAGAACTCATGTGGTCTATTACTTAAGCATGAATTGAAAAAGGACTGGGCTATCTTTTTATACAGAAGATCCTGGAAAAACCTTAGCTCTGGGACCTTCAATTTTCAGGTTTAAAGGAAAGAATTCTGGTCAGTTATCTAATTTAAGTTGTTTAAAGAACATATTTCCAATTACAGGGACAAGAACCACATTACCCAAACTGCAGCCACTTGTATACTACCTTTGTTTTCTAACATATCTACGTACCATCCGTGATATTCTTCTTTGATATTTCACATTAAATTGTCTCAAGTCCATACTATCCTTACCTTAGACAGTATTTACAAAATCATGGGTTTGATGTGCTAGTTTTAAGTTTTTAAAAAATATTAAAATGTAATCGTTAAAAAGGAATATTTTCCTATCTGCCATCTAAAATTATCTCTGACACCACTCATGATAGTCTCGCATTTTGGGAAGCACTCATTTAGAATATAAGTTTTATAACTACATAAAACTAAGTTTGAGATTTACATGAAGAATTTCATAGAAAAAAATGTACTACTATTTCAACTTAGCCAAAGATGAAGTATTACTATGGTCAGTTCACAATCATTTTGGAAATTAAAAAAATTTAGCATATTCTAGAATAATGGAAAATATGTAAAATAAGAATAAATTTGTAGTTGTTATCAAATCCTGTCTTCAAAAAGCCATCTGAGTTCTTTCTTTTAAATTTTGTCAGTTATCTATTCAGTTTCTTTTCTGGTTTGAGACAAAGTCTCACTCTGTCACCCAGGCTGGAGTGCAATGGCACGATCTCAGCTCATTGCAACCTCTACCTCTAGGGTTCAAGCGATTCTCATGCCTCAGCTTCCCGAGTAGCTGGGATTACAGGTGTGCATCACCACACCTGGCTAATTTTTGTATTTTTAGGAGAGATGGGGTTTCGCCATGTTGGCCAGGCTAGTCTTGAACTCTTGATCTCAGGTGATCCACCTGCCTCAGCTTCCCAAAGTGCTGAGATTACAGGCACGAGTCACTATGCCTGGCCCCATTCAGTCTTAAATAAATGATCATATCAGAACATTCCAGTCTGGAGAGAACCAAAGAATACTGTTGTCCATTTGGTTTAACCATACAGGCTGAACTAAAACAACCTAACAAATGCTATCTATTTTTCAATCCCACCCTCAAATCCTACATCTCCAGAAGCAGAAACAAGCTCAGCTGTGATCTATAGTAATTCCATTAATCCTACAATGAAGCATGAAATTAAACTGCCTAGCACAGATTCTTCTGCTACAAGGGAAAATGTATCTTGTACGGTCTGTATTTTATGCAGATAGATTTACTAAACAACACCATGTTTATAGAAGAATACAAATGAGCAGAATAATTTGGCAAATTGTGAAATCTCCAGTGGGGGTGTCACAGCAACTGATTTTTTTTTTCTGCTAATATTTACTATAAAGGTTTTAATTACAGAGAGTTTAGTTTCTCCTTGGAAAGAGCAGTTCTCAGGCTTGGCACAGCGGCTCATGCCTGTGATTCCAGCTTTATGAAGCTCAGGGGAGTGGATCACCTGAATTTGAGAGGACGAGACCAGCCTGGCCAACATGGTGAAACCCTGTATCTACTACAAATTCAAAATTAGCTGGGCGTGGTGTGCACACCTGCAGTCCCAGCTACTCGGGAGGCTGAGGCAGGAGAATTGCTTGAACCCAGGAGACGGAGGTTGCAGTGAACTGGGATTGCGCTACTGCACTCCAGCCTGGGTGACAGAGTGAGTCTGTCTTAAAAGAAAAGAAAAGAAAGAGCAAGCAATTCTCAAATGGTTCACATTTCCATGGAATTTTCAAACCCATACTTTTCTTTGTTAATTACAGGGAAAAAGCTGACTTGAACTAGAACCCTAGTGGAAGGCCTTTTGACATCCCTGATATAAATCCCAAGCCTGGGCACTGGGGGGACTGTAAGGAGGACATGTCAAGTTAGTGGCAGAGACTGGGCCAGATCCCAAGTTCCTAACAACTCATTCCGTGTTTCCCAGGCTTCCCTGAGAGAACACGAAGATTCTTCTTCAGCAGATTCCATTTCTGGGTGTGATTTTAGTATTTGTCTCTTTGGTGTGCTGCCCTATTTCTCTAAAGCCAGATAAGTACAGAAATCACTTAGCTCTTTGTCAAATGCGTGCCCTGGGAATAGCAGAAAGCTGTTCTTGTGCTACTAGTTGGCTTTCCGACATAAAAGGTTTAGTATCCAAAAAGTCTACGGTCATTTCAAACCACTTGCATCTAAATTCCATGCTACATTTCATCTACCCAGATGTGGAAAGAGGTCAAGTGTTCCAGCAAATCCTTGAACAGCCAGATCACAAAGGGTATTTGAAATCTGCACTGAAATCCAGAATTATAGCACATTAGAGCTGGAAGGGATCCTGGAAATCATATAATCTAAACCCCTCATTTCATAGGTTGCTCAGGGTCATAGAATCAGTTGGTGTCAGAGCAAGGACTAGAACTAGAAATAGTCCTCTTTCTTTATCACAGTATTTTCTGAAGCTGTTTTCTTCTCGGACAGCAGTGGCAATGACGCTTGATCAACCTCTATGATGTCAACTACTTAGCATGTGGTGTATAAACTCACGTCCTTAAGCGCTGCTTCCTATTACCATGGAACAGGAGGCTTTATGGTAAAGGCTGCTCAGCAAAGGCTAGGAGAGATCCCTTCTGCACACAGACCTTCTGTGCCACAGGGTACAATACCTAGAAAGCTCGCTAATGAGAGAGGAAGTAAAGCACATCCCTAGGGCCCACTGAACTGACAAAGACACAGTAGCAACAAGCAAAACAATAATAAAAGCCACCCAAGCCTTAACTCCCTATGTTATTACTGTCAGAAGCACCACCCCACACTGAAGCAGGACTCAAGAACCCTCAGCAGCTCTTTCCTATCTACTGTGCCTGCTCCTAACCCCAGGTACAGATTCCAGACCTCCTCTGCTCTCTGTGGGTTAAAGAAGTCTCCATTCACTCCCAATATCATAACCGTCATTTCTCAGGCCACTCTGGAATCACCTCTGCATCTGGCCAGCCCCAAGTGGGGCAAGCTTACCTGTCAGCATCTCCAAGGCCCAGGGAGGTATTTCTTTGCAGGGTCTCCCGTACCACAGCCATCCCATCAGGGAGCCGGTTCAGGCGACGGGTGTAGAGGCCAAGTCCACCATCAGTCATGTATCTTTAAAAGGAGAAGAGGACAATGCACATGAATGTCAAAAGCAAGTGGCTTGCAGGCTTGCATTCATATCCAGAAGCCTGCCCAGCCACCAAGTGCTCTAAGGGGGAAGGAAATGAGGATTCCCTGAGACTGGCACCAATCACAGCTCAAGGATAACTCAGTCGCTGATTCAACCTAGAGGATCACCAGCTTGCTAACAAAAAAGAAAAAAAAGAGAAAGAACTCAGCTTAATTAACCCAAACTCACAGGCATCTAGGAAGCAGAAGGAAATTAGTGAATAAAATTAACTGTCAGATGGATTCATGACATTCTTTTTAATGTCAGCGATTAAACAAGCAGGTGTTTTACCTGAGTAATGGAAATGGAACTGACAAATCATTAGCGAATCATAGGCAATAATATTACAGAACAGTGCAGTGGAAAAAGAAGGCAAGCTTTTGAGAGAGGGGGAAAGTAAGTATAGAGGATGGATGAGTGACCTTTGCCATCACAGGCAAGTCACTTCCCTGGGTTGTGAGTTTTTCACCCGAACTATAGGACTGTCACACCCTGTGATATGTAGGAATATCACAACATGGGCATGAGAATTAGTGAGATAAGAAATATGAATGTGCACTCCAATTTGTGTAAGACTACATAAGTGGAAGACATTATGGTTGTCATGATCATGAAGTGAATTTCACCCTTGATACTGATGTTTTAAGGAGGTTGTCACAAAACTCTGTGAAGAACACTAATGATAATTTATTCTTTTCTTGGTAAGATAGCTACAAAGCTGTCTTCTGATGAAATCAGTGCTGTCCTGGAGAGGGAGGATGTCTGGAACTTTCTGTACAGATGGCTGATTGTCTACCAACCAGACAAGTTCCTGAGAGCTTAACCACTAGTAGGAGGTAGCTCAGTCCAAGGCAGCTGTACCTCATATCTACCTTGGCTTCCTCACAGCCCCCATAAAGGAGACTGGTTGTGTCATTTCCCTCATCTTCAGAAGAGAACAGGAAGGCAAAGCAAAACTTGGGCAGAGCCAGAAACCAAACTTGGATCCCTTTAATCCCTCATGGGACCCATCAGATCGCCCTGCAAGGTATCTGAAAATGCAAGTATTTTACATTTCAAATCAAATGATATGTACTAAGAGGACCAATGAGTCATTATTTTCCTGAGACAAAGTCGGCTCAGCTAAATCATTGAAAGCTTTATTGCACTTAGCATTTTAGCTTTTGCATATATGGAGTCAACCCTGAGGGCCTTTAGTCCTTGAATTTCTTCTACCTCTAGCTGGGAACCTTTATGGGATATATTTTTCAAGAACAGAATTATGAGGTGCAGGGGAGGCTGCCCAGACCAGGAAGTTCAAGTGAGGGGCAGAGAAGAAAACTCTCACTGGAGTTATCTCATGTGAAAAGCACCTTCCAGAATGGGTCAGAGGAACCCAGGAAGCTTCTAGGCTATTGTGTCTAAACTCAACACCTCCAATGTTCCCTTCTCCTCCCTTTATGACATTAATGATCACCAAGGTCACAATGTCAACATAATGAAAAATCTGTTGGAGTAAATCAGACCAAGTATTTGTGCTTGTGCTGAAAATGCAACAGAAGAGACTGAAGTTTTCACTCAACTTTATCATTTTAAAAACCACTCTCTGAATAAACTAAAAACCATCTAATTGTGTGCTTTAAAATGGCGAATTTTATGACATATAAATTAAATATCAATAAAAACATAAAAAACGACTGCAGCTATAGTCAAATAATTATTTGTCTAATTGCTCTTCAATGCACGTCTCTCACACTAGACAGTAAGCTCTTTGCAGGCAGAGATTCTTATTTTGTTCAAATCTATATCCCATGTGCTTAGCACATACTAGGTGCTTATTAAATACTGTTTTTGTTGAATGAATGAACACATGAATTAATGAAGCCCAAAGACACAGCCATAGGGTGAAGCTTAGCAAAAAATTTTTGCAAGAACACTGGTTACAGGTTTTCTTTCCACTTAAGCATTAACCAACTTACATTTAAGACATAGGGCAAGCAAATTAAACTGTCGATCTGCCAATCATCCATCTATCCAGCCATCCATCCATCCACCCACCCTCCAACAGATAGAGTGACTCAGGTAGACCAATGGGTTAATGACATCTATCTTACAACCAGCACAAGGAGGAAAAAACACCTGCACCAAAATGCTGTAACTTTGCCAGAGGCTGGACTTTCTAGATCACATGTCCTTTCAAGGAGAAGTCAGTGGAAGCTCTTCAGAAGACAATCTATTGCACCATTAAACAAGGCAGTTAATTTTGATTTTAGCAAAGTCTGCCCAGCCAGTTAGATAAACAAAATTCTTTCAACTGGGGAGATCTCGTCAAAGGACAAACAAACTAATTTTAGCATTCATTTCCCTGCTGGATTTTTATTGCTAGTGAAACAACACACACGGTTGGGTAATTATACACACCCAGGCATGTAGACAAGGCCCACATATACAGAACCCTGGCTTTCTGCTAAGGCCAGAGTGAGCCTGGTGAGCATTCCAGACACAGAATGCTGAGAAACATTGCAGCCCCAGCCCAGCCACACCCAGGTGAAATGTGGATTTTTCAGAAAATGGCAACCCCAAAAAGCGGGAAGGCCCTGAGAAATGGAACTGAACGTGTGAACTGAGCTTGCTGCTGGGAATTCTGACTTTGTTTTGGCAGAAGGGAGGGGAAAGGCAAAGCTAAAGTGGGATCTTCTGCCTTCTCGAACTGCAGGAAGAACTGGAAGTCAGGGAGCTGAATGCAACAGGGAGCTGACGATGATCTAGTTTCAAGACTGCAGGTCTATCTCACTTACCCTGTGCATGTAGAGGGAGGGCGGGCACAGGGATAAGAAAAAATGGGGACCTTACTTCTTCTAGAGATATGTAAACACATGTTCAATCATCTTTAAAACAATCAGATTCTTTAAAATGAATTTCGTTGTATGTCTCTCCCTGGGAGACGCCACAGCACCAGAGGCAGAGCTGTGGATAGAGCCAGCCTCACACTCAATAAACTAATTTAAAATATTTCTAAATTATTAGCCACCAATTACGATGATTTACAAACAGCTCTGTATATATTTTAAAATAACCCCTCTATTATACAGTCAATGAAAAATATACAAATTTGGGTTTGCCAGACCAAAATTTTTACATGGATTGGCTATACATGAATATGGACTGCCTTAACCAAGTTAAGCCCTTAAGAAAGCATAGTTTACAGATGAAGCAGCCACGGGCGTGCTTATCTGAAACGCTGGCTTTTCCCCAGGGCTGTTAGAAAAGCTGTGTTTCTGAAGGCTCAGGGAGCCAGCGGGCTGATGGCCTCACCCTGGGTGAAGAAGAAATGACTTGCCTGAGGTTCCAAGCAAAGGAACCAGCTGATCCAAGAACTGAATCTCAGAACACCCATGTCACACTTTCCTTCTCCTTGGAGAGATACATAATTAGTGCTGGAGCCTAATGAGGTGCTGGTAACATCCTACTGTCTTCTGAGTTGGCTCCTGCCTGAGCTGCCAAGCTACTGAAGCATTCCCACATTACCCTCCTGAGTTCTGCAGTGATGGGTGGGTGGAGGAGGCTCTCCGCATCCACCTTCTAAAGCTTCTCCAGAGACCCCTGGATGCAAAGAGTGAGAGCCTTTGCTGAAGGGACAAGGTGTCTGGGGTGTTTTTCTTGCTTCCCTGGGGTGACCCATGAGCATCAGGGTTAAGGAACATGACTCTGTTGTCAGAACTAAGTTGTTCAAATGCCTCCTCTGCCCCTTGCTGGCTGAAGGATCGAGTACACATCGTTAGTAAGCACTGGGTACTGTGTTAAGTGCTTCACATAAATCATGGCGTTCAACCTTCACAATAACCTTATCAAGTGTATTATTATCTCTATTGTTCCGATGAGGAAAACAGAACTGTGGTTAAGATCCCAGCGCAGGCAGGTGGGTTCAAATCCCAACTCTGTCACATTTCACTGCCATTTCTTCTACTTTAAATTCCCTCATAGGATTGGGGCAGGTTACATGAGACAGTGCATATGTTTAGAAAGCCCAGTGCCTGGCGTGTAGGGAGCACTTCATAATAGCACTTCACGTAACTGCTAACAGGAATGGCAAGGCCTAGTTCCTGCTCTGGTGAAGCTCAAAACCTACTGGGGACTAAAACATGCAAATAGCTCTACCTCTAAATAAAAGTGATACAACAGTTGAATGTGTGACTGGCTTTGAGAACATACGGGAGAAAGTATCACAGAGGAGCGCTGTTTAAGTTGGCCCTAAAGGGTGCAGGGGAGTTTGCCAGCCAAAAGACAATCCACCTAGACACCTGGGTAACATATGCAAAAGCGGAGAGGAATGGAAGAGGAAGGGATGTTCAGAGAAGGGTAAATAGTTCACTGTTGCTGGAACACTGGGAATGCAGCCAGGAACTAGGCCGTATGGGGCTTGGGGGACAGTTTTGAACACCTTGGATGCCAGGTCTTTGCTTGTATGGGGGATACATGAAGGTACTAATGAGTAACAGGCTCTGACTTCTGTTTCAAAGAGAACATAGACTTTTCAATTCTTCCATCATTTTGTATTCAATCTTTGGCGAACATTTTCTCATCAGGATTTCCTTCTATAGATTTTTCAGAACATACCATGTCCTAGTCCTGAGTCACCCCAGATCTCTGGGGGGATGACCAGACTTGTAGGGTAGACCTCACCATCCCTCCAGTCAAGACAGACCTGTGAAGGCAACATGCCTTTTACAAAAGGAACTTTCTCTACAGAATGGGCTGGTAACTGACACTAGCTATGAAAAAGCTGTGGAATCTAACAGGACCTGTTAGAACAAATACTCTAGACTCTAAGTCCAACATTTAGTAAATAGATTTCGTCCCTTTCTTTAACTGTAATGATGCAACAATGTGGAACCAAGTGAAACTGGCTTTGTGAGTCACTTTCAGAAGCGGGGAAAGGTGGCTTTTCATTTCCAAAGTTCGCAGTTCAACATGGCCTGCATAAGTAACACAAACTGACTGTCACTAATCTCATAAGAAATCACCTCTGTCAAGAACTGTCTGAGGAGAGAGGAGACAGAAGAAAAGAAATATGTACCAACTTGCTGTAGTCAAATGCACTTCTAACAGAGCATGACATAAAAAAACACACCTCTTAGATGAAAGAAATGAAAGAACAAACAGAAAACAAATCAATCCTAGTTTATTACTTTTCTTCAAAGACATATCAGCCTGTCTCTATTTTTCAGGCACACTTTTGGTTGAAACACGGACATAGAAACATGGAATAAAATAATTATATGTGTATGTAATATTCCTTGCCAATAACAATATAAATATCCAGACATCTATATCAATACATACTTTGTTGCATAAGGTTAAAAAAAAATGATGGGAGCTGATGAAAAGGCCTTGTTTTGAGCAAGTCACCAACATCCAAATCCCCAAACATCATATGCTTTCACAGGCCCCTCTACTTGGTTATAATACAGTGTGACATTCATTCTCTGAGTTTATTAGGATGTAAATCAGGTTTCTGGATAGACTTGGAAAAGAATCCCTTTAGTTTAGGTGTTCTGAGAAGTCAGTTGAATCAACTTCACTCCAGGTCATAACAGGACGTGCTGACGAGCGAGTCTAACAAAGCTGCCTGCATCCTTTTGAAAAAAGCTGACCTTTATGAAAAGAAAAGCGGTGGCCACATTGGCTTAAGGAAGAAGAGAATGCATCTGAAATGGAAAAATATGACTGGAAAAAAAATGGGCTCAATTTCCCAGTGCGAATTATAAGACTACAGCACTAAAATTTAGCGAATACTTAAAATTTTGCTAAGGAAACATATGGAAACCACTTTGTCTTCAACGAGTTTACAGGCCTAAATGTTGAAGCAGATGTGGTATATTTCATTTATCAAAACCCTCTGTCCCCCATGACAAGTTCAGAGACGTGTTGCAGTGACACTAGTATCCTACTCACAGCATATTCTTACACATTTTAAAATCAAATAAAGGTAAGATTCAAGCGAAGAACACCACATTGTCTCTTCTTGATTATGGGTCACTCCAAACTGACACAGGATGCAATGAAACCAAGAGCAAGCTTTGGAGAAAAAGCCCAAGGTGAGAATGCCTTTCTCAGTTGGGGTTCCTTGTAGTAACAGGACTTTAACTATAAATAAGACAGACTGCACAATCCACACAATTAAAAAACGAGGGGGTGTGAGGTGGAAGAGGGGTCAGAAATGACTCTAATCTTCCATTTTTATGCCTGAGTGGGCAATTCTTCTAACATAGACCCACATTTCTTTGGCCTTCATGCCTTTTGGAGAATGCTTCCAACAACCACTGGCAGAGGCCATGGGGAGATGAGAATCCAACCAGTTTCCTACCTTTCTGCTTGATGCAAAATTGGGGCACCCTTTACACCATTTTCTCCTGTCCTCCAGGACTGTCAGCTATTCAGGATGTCACCGAGTTGATAACAACTTGTTCTTTTGAGAAGGATTTGGGAGTTCAACTTACACCGTGAGTAAAATCTTCCCTTATCTCACTCAAGCCTGGAGCAGTCTCCTGTGGCCACAACACGCACCACCTTGGTTCAGAGCATAGGATGATGTGACCATGGCAAATAGACAGCATCGCTGTGAAGTTTCTTCAATGTCCACGAGCCATCTACTAGGAGAACGCACAGCTGAAGGGGGACCAGACCTGCTTCTCTTCTGCAAAGTGAGCCAGATGACTGGGGAAACCCAGATCAATCCTCTGGTCATGCACAATACGCAGGAAGTCAAGGCTGCTGCAGAAGTGAACTTGCTCAGGAGTTCTGGAGCCGACTCTGGCTAGCCCCAGCCAACAGAGTATACCTCACTGGGGAGTACTACAAGGATGTTGCTAAGCTAATCAAACAAGGGCTCAGATCCATCAGGCCATGGGGACAGAGGCAGCAGTGGGAAAGGGAGGGCCTGAGTTAAAGAGGAGTCAAAGGGTCCCAGGAGCTCCCTGCAAGTCTCGCCAGGGAAAACTGGTGCCACAGACTTTTGCCATTTCTACTTCCAAAAGCTAGGTGCTGATGACTGCTTGAGGGAGAGACAGAAGACACAGCGTGGGAGTCGTTGTCTGCAACTCATCTCAACACATGCCTCACCATCCACCTGCTCCTTATGAGTCACGGAGCAGCAGTTTCAACATCACATGGAAGCTGTTTTAAAAAGCAGTATCCCAGACTTTCTAAATCAGACTCAGCAGTTCTATAAACTCCCCAGGTGATTTGTGTGTGCATTAAAGAAAAAGAAGCACTGGACCCAGGCAGCGGTCTCTGCAGAGGGGAGCAGACAACCCAGGAGTGAAAATGCAAGTGCTTCTATGTATATTTATTTCTTATGATCTTTCTGATTCCTATGTTTTCATACACTATATAGTATATGCAATATTTCAATAACATGGCACATGTATATTTTAAAAACTACAACCAAATCCAGTTTAGAGACCATTATTTAAGGCAGAAATTCCTAAACTTTCTTAAGTTATGAACTGCCTTGGAGAAACCAGTGAAAGCTATGGATCCCATCTCACATGTGTGTAAAATTCACATCCAGCATGAGTGGGTTCACAGACCTCCAGGCCCCATCTTAGCAATATCTTTGCCCAAACAGGACAGAAGTAGATCCTGGCTGAGTTGATCCTTCAACATACTTTGCAATGGTTTTTACATTGCAAGACTTGTCTGTTTGCTATAAACCTATTCAGCAGCGGCTCATGGCAATGCTATAATTTACATGTTACCCTGAATTTTAGCACACAGATTCAATCTCACCAATGCTTGAGTCTTTCTTTCACCAAACTCCTAGCAGAGAGATTGACCAAGTGGAGAATTTCTGTTTGGTGGGAAAACATGCTACCAAGGTTTGTGTGTCCTTTGCAAAATGCAGTGTGATTTTCCATAAGTTTAATAAAATTTCATCTAATATTAATTACCAGAGCTGTGTGGTTTAAAAAGATCTTTATGTTTATAAACTCCAGAAGAATTTTAATTTAAAAAGCCCATAATTGCCTTAATAAAATGCATACTCAAATACACAAAGAGCCAAGGATTATAACAATAGTGTACCTAACACCCTTAAACCAATAGACATATGTAAAATTTTCATTATAATCCATGGCTACACTTGTTTGAAATGGATGCAGGCAGGGCACACTTCTGAAGAAAGGCTGCGTGCGTTTGAAAATTGACAGTCCCTGTGTCTGAAACTTAGTCTTCCCTGAATTGTCTTTATTGTGGTTCAACTGTCAGTGTGGAATTGCAGCAAATATTTCTAGCATTAGCAGGAAGCTTTTTGTCCACCTTCTGAAAGATGAAACATATCCTAACACAGAGGAGACAGTTCTCTAGACAAAGCCCCTTTAAGCTCTTTCTTGGAATGAAACAGATGGTGAAAGGAGATGGACTGATATCCAGGAATTCTCAAAGCTCAGAATACACCCTGGAGAGCCTGACCAAAATGCTTATTCCAAGGCCTCGGCTTCACACGTGCACGATGTATTTAGTGAGGACCAAACCTTACATTTTTTTAAAAAAAAACATACTTTACTTTTTAAGATATTCTTTCTTTAACACACTGTACAGAAATTACAGAGTTCCTTTATACCCCCTCTTCCCCCCCAACACTTTGCTCTATTATATATACATTTTTTTTCTTAGAAACAGGGTCTTGCTTTGTCACTCAGGGTAGAGTGTACACTGCCATCCTGAACTCCTGGGCTCAAGGGATCCTCCTGTCTCAGCCTCTCGAGGACCTGGGACTACAGATGCAGGCCATCATGCCCTAATTTTTTAATTTTTTGTGGAGATGGAGTCTTGCCATGCTGCTCAGGCTGGTCTTGAACGGGGCTCAAGCGATCCTCTCACATCAGCCTCCAAAGTGCTGGGATTACAGGTGTGAGCCACTGCTCCTGACCTACTATTAATATTTTGTATTAGTGTGGTATATTGTTGCAATTGATAGACCAATAGTAATACATTATTATTAACTGAAGTCACAGTTAGTGAAAGTCCCTTTCCCCAAGCCTGCATTTTTAACAGACATGCAAGTGACTCTCTTGGCAGATTGTCAGGCCAAAACTGTGAGCTAGATTGGATTCAGTTTCCTTAAGAATTAGTTGACTAAAATGTGACTACACTACAACAGTAATTTAAACTTCCTCTTAGTAACTACTCTTGGTCCCCTCTGTGTTAGGGGACAATGTGCACATTAACCTAGGTTGAAGCTGATCCCCAATGTTTCCTCCATTTCAAATCAAGGCTTGATAAAAGTTGTTACAACTTTAAGTTCCTTCTAAAATATCAAGTAACTCAAGTGTTGTAGTTAAATGCCTGCCAGCCTCAGGGCAGTCTGACTGTTGGAAACTCAGATGGCTGGCAAGTGGTAAGAGTGAGCAGTATCACGCATGCTGAATTCAAAGTATTATGGACAACACACAGGTAGCTCAGCGTGGCATCATAATCAGATGCTCCTCCTCTAGAAAAGCCTTCCACATTGTCAAAAGAATCCGAGAGAAGTATTTTCTGGCTGAGGAAATCCTTCAACATACTTTGCAATGGTTTCTACATTGCAAGACTTGCATGTTTGCTATAAACCAATTCAACAGCAGCTCATGGCATTGCTACAATTCACATGTTATCCTGAATTTTAGCACACAGACTCAATCTCACCACTGCTTGGGTCTTGCTTTCACCAAACTCCTAGAAAAGAGATTGATCAAGTGGAGAAGTTCTGTATGGTGGTAAAACATACTACCAAGCTTTGTGTGTCTTTTACAAAATGCATTTTCCAGAGCACTTCTCATGCGCTGAAACACACCTGCCAATCATCACCGGGCTGCTAACCTTACTGTTCCTGCAATTTCTGCTATGACTCCCCAAGTCTCAAAATGCTCTGAGACACAGGCTCACTCTTCATGTTAAATCAGCAGAATTTATGTTGGCTTGAGGACTGTGTGTTCCCTTTGGAAGATGAGTAGAGCCTGTAGGGGTGGGAGTCTGACATCTAGTGTCTGTTTCTCTTCTGGCTTCATGTAGACACCCCCAGGCAACAACCAAAGTCTACCAAACTGGGGAGAAATCAGCTGGCACTTTGGCTTAGGTTCATGCAAGTTTCACTTTGTCTTTTCTAGACCACAGCTGCAAGAATGCCATGGTGCACTGAGAATAGATGGAATGAGAAGGTGACTAATTGTGAGATAATCCCTGCTGTAGACAGAGGCAAAAAGCAGGCCTTGGGAACATCACTGATGTTGGTACCAACCTCAGTGAACAACAAGATTTCTGGAAGCACTGTGGGGAGGCTGCAGGAAGGGCTCATGTAGAGTCACATGTAGGACTTTGCCCAGAGGAGGCCTAAGTTTAAGGTGGTGGCATCTGTGCAACAAATATTTATGTAGCTTCAGTTGAGAGGCAGGCACTAGCCTGGGTGTTGGGGATATAAGAATCAGACTCAGTGCTTGACCCTGAGGGGCTTAGTGTTGGCTTGGGGCAAGCAGATGTGTAAATATTTGTACAGGGTTCAGCAAAGGCCAAGGCATGGAGAGAGGCCAGAAAAGGCTCCTTAGAGAAAGAAAGCCTTACACAGCATCTTGAAGGTGTCTGCCAGGCAATACTGGGTTGGGCCAGGGAGATCAGGTAGTTCACACAGACGTGCATGTACAAATACAAAGGACTCAACATGTAAAGTGAACTTGGTGTACAGTTTTCTATGCTAAGTTTCTACCAGGTGATATTTTCATCAAGACAACGATTATTCTCGGCACTTATTCTAAATGGGATTCAACAAATAAACCACCAATACCAAGGAAATAGGTATACAGAACTTTGGCCCTCAAGGGTAGAGGATTAAGCAAAACTAGGTGACTATGGGATGCTCAAATTACCTGTCATTAAATCCATAAAAACAGTAGACACAGCCGACAACATGAAATGCTGGCCCTGCCCTGGTCACTGGTCCAGATGTCACCTTCAGAAACTACACACGGGCAGCTGAGAACACTGGTTCTCTGTAGGAATGATCCTATCTCCAGGGAGGGAGCAGGAATTTGAAAAGTATGTTCAAGGTCCAGTGTTTTTGATAATGTATTCTGTAGCTAAAGTTTGCCAAAATTTGAGTTGTTGTAGAGCTACTAAAGATACAATGATTCTGAAAAGCCACATCAAATTTTACCGCCCAGCTCTGCACCTCCTCACCCGTCAATCAGGGTGTGAGATCTTTCAGGATGAGGCATGACATTTAAAAAGAAAAAAGTTTGGGCCAGGCGTGGTGGCTTATGCCTATAATCCCAGCACTTTGGGAGGCCAAGGCAGGCAGATCACCTGAGGTCAGGAGTTCAAGACCTGCCTAGCCAACATAGTGAAACCCTGTCTCTACTAAAAATACAAAAATTAGCTGAACATGGTGGCCTGTAAGCCCAGCTACTTGGGAAGCTGAGGCAGGAGACTTGCTTGAACCCAGGAGACAGAGGTTGCATGAGCCAAGATGGCACCACTGCACTCCAGCCTGGGTGACAGGGTGAGACTCCATCTCAAAAAAGAAAAAAGTTTGAAAAACATTTGAGTTAAAAAATGTGAGGATAGAAACCAGTCATTTTCTTCCTGGAGAGTTCAGATTTTGAACTAATTAAGGTACCAGATTTCCAATATTAACAGAGACTATCCAAAAGTGTGTTGTACATCCACAAAAGCTGCATATGATATACTGACATGGGGGTAAACAAGGCTGCAGTTAGGGTGTTACAGGTAGGGCCCACCCATGCCCTGAGCCAGGAAAAGAAATCTCACAGCTATCTCTTTGGGGTGTAAAGAGGCTTTTTTCAAACCACGCAAAATGGGTCCCAAATGCATCTCCCCACCCCTTGCTCCCTAAAAATAGGCCATGGTAGAAATTATTAAGATAAAATCCCACGGTGAAAAGGCACCCTATGCAAACCCTAGGCCACAGGAAAGAGAACAATCACTCTAATCTCTTCGGCTTGGTATATACCAAATAACCCCTATCCCTCTGGGTATTTTTTTTTTCTATTTTTCCCAACTGAAAAATGCCCTTTTCTACTAAGGTCGGCAAAAATGCGCCCTACTAAAAAATGTGCCTGTGGGGCCAGACATGATACAAATTCCCCAAAACCAGATGATCTGCAATCAGTGACTAAAACACTTGTGCTTATCTTCACTGGGGCATGTAGCATTCCCACACCATGATGCTCTGCCTCGTCGAGCATATTAATGTCGAAATACAGGATGTCTTTTAGTTCATCTCCCCCACCGCCCACTTGAGGACACCACACTGAGAAGGTGTTAACTCTAAAATCTCACTTTACGTGCAACAGAGCATTGAGAAGAACATCCACGATAGGCAGTTTCATGGAACTATAGAATATTCGTTCTGGGGGGATTTCAAAGATTACTTGGTCTAATGATTTTTCAGATGCAAAATGAAGACTCAGAGAATTGGAGTTATTCGTCCAAGGAAATACAAGTAGAAAGTAGTCACTGATGTATTTTCATTTAAATGTATTTGTGTGTTCAATAAATCCCCTTTTCTGTCTTTTATGATAAAATTGAAGCTTGGCTCCCTAATTTCACATTTGTTACAGCTGTTAGCTTGTCTTTCTTCTTGTGCTCCAGCCTCTCACCCAACAAGTTCAATAAAGGTAGCTCTATTATTATTTTACAACCAATATTTTTGCTTCAAAATCCCCAGTCCCTGTAACTACATCTTCAAGTCTCAAGACAGGTACCTAACAAGTGTTTCTTCGTGTACTGAAGAAAGAACAAATAACAATCAAGAATTAAATTGTTGGGCTGGGCGCAGTGGCTCACACCTGTAATCACAGAATTTTTGAAGCCTGAGGCAGGTGGATCACTTAAGGCCAGAAGACCAACAGCCTGGCCAACGTGGTAAAACCTCGTTTCTACTAAAAATACAAAAATTAGCTGGGTGTGATGGCACATGCCTGTAATTCCAGATACTTGGGAGGCTGAGGCAAGAGAATGGCTTGAACCCAGGAGGTGGAGGTTGCAGTGAGCTAAGATAAGGACACTGCACTCTACCCTGAGCAACAGAGCAAGACTGTCTCAATAAAAACAAAAAATTGCTTTCACTGTAGTCCTCCCTTATCTGTGGTTTCACCTCCCACAGTTTTAGTCGTCCATAGTCAACTGTGGTCTGACATTGGGTGAGTACAGTACAATAAGATATTTTGAGAGAGAGAGAGAGAGAGAGAAAGAGAGAGAGAGACCACATTCACATATCTTTTATTAGATCATGTTGTAATAGTTCTATTTTATTGTTAGTTAACTGTTGTTAATTTCTTGCTGTGTCTAATTTATAAATTAAACTTTATCACAGGTATGTATGTATAGGAAAAAAAATGTAGTTTATATAGTGGTAAGCACAGTCTGCAGTTTCAGGCATCTCCTGTGGAAAAGGGAGAAATACTGTATGTACATTTTATGTGTTAAGCATCTGGAGAATACAAAGAGAAATGAGAAGAATCCTTGCATCTGCTTTTGAGATAAGTCAAATACTATCAATAGTAGATTATGATACAAAAACAGTCCAAAAAGGACTTCGAGGAAGATGGGGGCCTTCCAGGTCTCATTTAAAGGGCAGCATGGCTAAAGCAGAAAGTCCGCCACATTAGGAACAAGGTTATTGCCACACTCTACGGCATCCTGAACTTGAGCTGAAGAGAGTTTCATCTCTCTATGGCCAAATTCCCCATTGTATTTCATTCTTAGAAAAGTGAAAGCAGCACAGTGGGGAGCTCAGTTTGAAAGGCAAAAGAACTGTATTTTCTCTTTAGAATTTCAACATGTATATGTCCAGGACAGTGTCACAGGTGTGTGCACAAGAGGGACAGGCTGTTGCACAAACTGTGTGGATGAGCACATTTCTCCCTATAGCAAGGTAGCTGCTAGAGCTCTGGAGGTAACCTGGGCATGAGACATTCAGAAGCCAAGCACCCAGGCAACCCAGCCAGCCTATGGACAAGGAGAAGCAGAGGCGAGTGTGAACAGGTGTGGCAGGGGTGCCTTAGCAGCAGCTGGAGCACTCTGGAAGGAAAGACAGGCTGAGCAGTCACCAAAACACAGGTCAATGACCTCCAGAGAGGGAACCAAGCTACAGTCAGTTGCCTATAGAACACTTAAATCACCTTCTATCGGTGCATCAGGAGCTGGTCAGAGCGGCTATCTGATACCACACAGACCAAATAATGGGGTACCTGACATTTTTCACTCTTCAACTTGTTCAAACACTTCCACTTTCACAAGAAGGTAGACAGAGAAGCTAAAGTCACAATTCAAATGGGACTGAAGGCAAAGCTCTCAAGCTTCCTGAAATTGGCCACACTTCTTAGTAGCCATATGACCTTGGACAAGTGACTTCTCTCAGCCTCAGTTTCCAAATCTGTAAGATGGGGGAAATAGCATGTTATAGGCCTTCCAGGATTTCTACAAGAATTCCATGAGATAATTCCTGAAAAGTAGCTGCCACATGAAAAGTACTCAATGAACATGAGTTGTATTATTAGTAGCAGCAGCAGCACTGCTCCTACTAGCACCCCCTTTCTCTCTCTTTTCATTCCACACGTATTACTAAGTATACAAAACATGTCTGTTAGAAGAAGTCAGAAATGTGAGTAAAAAGACACAATCCCTCTTTTCAAGGATATTCTGGCCTGTGGGACAAACAAGCCCAAAGGATCTAAGAGAAGCCATCTGGGAGGTGTTACCAGGTGTCTGGAAACTCAGAGGAGGGAGATCTGATGTCTGTCAATGGAGGCTTCCTAGCTGCAGTAGACTCTTGAAGGACTGCGGCAGGTGGGTAGCAATTGACCGGGAGGAGTTTACGGACAGAGAAGACTAATGCAAAGGCTCAGTTACAAGAGCATGGTATCTGTATCAAGGAAAATGTCCGTGGTCCAGAGTGGCAGGAACAGGATAGCAGTTGGGGAGAGGAGAGGATGGGTGGGCAGTGAGGGGATGAAGGAGAAGGCAGGAAATGAAGAAATGAGGCTAGGCAAGTTGATCATTTTTTAGCTTCTCAAATGCAAAAGGAGAGCCCACGATGCACCATGCTCTGCGGAAGGCAAAGGGGATACATAGTACAGAAGAAAAACAAGGCCTGTGTCTCCACATAGTGATCAAGAAAGATAAGGCTTGTGTCTCCACAGAGCAGACCCTCCAACGTGAGACCATGGAGGGAGGATCTTGTGTGTCACGCGGGTGGCATGGGGATATGATGCTGTGAACTGTATTTGCCACAGATGACCACAGCAACATCTCCCATCCCACATGCAAGGTGACCTTGCCATCCTCCCACTGAGAGGTGGGATTTCTGCACCTTCCTCTTGAATCTGGAGGGCCTGTGACTGCTTTGAACAATACAGTATGGCAGAAGGGACAGTCTCTGCCTTCCAAGGCTAGATGATAAAAGGTGATGCAGCTTCTGCGTTGTTCACTGTACCCTTGCCCTTGAGCCCTGAGTTCCATGTAAGAAGTTTGCCAATCCCAAGGAGGCAAAGCCATGTGGAGAGGCTGTGGCCATCCTAATCTTCAAATCATCCCAGCCTGGGGGTGAGATGTGGGAGTGAACAGCTTTGGAATGACTCTAGCCTTCAGTTATCAAGTCAATGCTGGCCCTGGTGTTTTCCAAGCAGAGGCTCCCGACATGGAGGGCCAGACACAAGCCATCTCCCCCGTACCTCGTCCCAATTCCCGGTGCAGAGACGCTGTGAACATAATGAAATAGTGTTTTCAAGAAGCTAAATTATGGAGTCATTTATTGTACAGAAACAGTAACTAAAACACAGAGTTTACCCAGCAGGCACTGAGGAGCCACTGAGGAGCATAAGCAGAGAATATAATCAGATTTGTGCTCTAGGAAGATCCCCTCTCACCAATACGTGGAATGGATTTGTTGGATGGGAACTGAAATCAGAGGAAAGGAAATTAGTGAAAGGATAAATTGTCATCATCTGGGTGAGAAATATGAGCAGCAAAATGATAGAAAAACCATAGTAAGACATACTCAAGAGATGAAATCTATCAAAGTCAGCGACTGCCATTCCATGAACAAGGGAACGGAAGAGTCTACAATTCTGGGTTCTGGGTATGGGGAATAAATGGATGGTGGAAACACAGAAGAAAAACAGGTTTTGGGGAAGAAGAGCAGTTACATTTCAGACATGTGTACACAGCTTTAGTGAAAGTCCTGAAATGAGTGGCTGAACTCATGCTCCGAAGTCAGGCTGTCCAAGTTTGAGTCCCAGCTCCCCAACTCACCACCTCTGTGACCTTGGGCAAGTTACCAGTGTCCCCCAAAATCCCTGTGTCCCCATCAGGAAAATGGGAAGATGAGTTCCTAGAACATAGAGATTAAAGTAGAATGAGGCTGGGTGTGATGGCTCATGACTATAATACCAACATTTTGGGAGGCTGAGGCAGGAGGATTGCTTGAGGCTAGGAGTTTGAGACCAGCCTGGATAACACAGCAAGATACCATCTCTACAAAAAAAAATTTTAAAGAAATTAGCAGCTGGGCACGATGGATCATATCTGTAATCCTAGCACTTTGGGAGGCCGAAGCGGTGGATTGCCTGAGCTCAGGAGCTCCAGGCCAGCCTGGGCAACATGGTGAAACCCCTTCTCTACTAAAAATACAAAAAAAAAAAAAAAAATTAGCTGGGCATGGCGGTGTGTGCCTGCAGTCCCAGCTACTAGGGAGGCTGAGGTAGGAGAATTGCTTAAACCCAGGAGGCTGAGGTTGCAGTGAGCTGAGATCGCACCACTGCACTCCAGCCTGGGGGATAGAGCAAGACTCTGTCTCCATTAAAAAAAAAAGTAGCTGGCTGGGGTGGTACATGCCTATAGTCAGAGCTACTCAAGAGACTGAGGCAGGAAGATGGCTTGAGCCTAGTAGTTTGAGGTTTCAGTGGGCTATGACTGTGCCACTGCACTCCAGCTTGCACAACAACAGAGCTCTTAAGATCCTATGTCATTAAAAAAAAAAAAAAAAATTTGAGGATGAAAAGAGATAAGGTACATAAAGCACAGTGCCTGGCATTAAATGTGCTCAATAAACAGTAGCTTGTCATGTTAATATAATTAACATGGTTATTATTATTAACTGTTATATATACTTGGTCAGAGGCTAGGCAGGTTCTTTGCACTCTGAGGGCCTGGCTACAGGGCATTAACTGAAAGCTGTTTCTAAGAAGCCTCACATACAAATCTGGTGCATGGTTTAGTCAACTGTAAAGTCCATGTCAGCTTCTAAAATAGCTATACCACCTGGCAAAGGAGGGAGAAAATCCAGTCTGTTAGCTGTCAATCTCTGTCGCTCTTCCTCTCTTTCAACTCAATGGTTGAGTGGTTTTAATTAACAGCTCCCACAGAGTAAGGCAAAAGTCACTTGATTAATAAAGCTCCAACTTGCCATGTGCGATTCTGAGGTCTCAGGGTGGCGCTGAGCTTGTAATTGTGGGTTTTGTTTGGGTTTGCAGTGGGTGAGGGGCTGAGGGAGTGGAATTTCCTTAGAGAAATTTGGGTATCACGTCTAGAAACCGTAGGTGATTGAAATGCCCACTTTCATGAGATTTAACAACAGGAAGCCACATTGCGGTAAGGCGCTTGGGTAAATCACCGGGCAGAATTGGCTCTTGATCTGAACTTTCCTGCCTCTGAGCACCTCATCGGTTTTCATTTCCAGCACACACAGAACCAGTTTCACCCCCATTCACTTTCTGCATAAGCACTGGGGAATGTTGACACAAGTGTTTCTCATGCTACAGTAAAGACCTGTGACATTTAATTGAAATTAAACACATAATATTGCTTTCGAGGCAAAGAGAAGTATCTGCCTCTGCCCGTGCCAAGCCTCCATGGTCCTTGCATAAGCATTCTCCAACTATTTTTTTAAGTTCCTACCTAACTCACTCCCCTTCTGTGCCTTACCCTCCTAAATGTCACCTTCAAGTCCCTTCATAGCTCCTTCAAATGGCACTGGGGCTATCCAGTGCTTCTGACGTTCAGAGGGCACAGTCTTCCTTTTTGGTCCTGCCTTCCATATATTCAGATATTCAGACAGTGGGGTCTAGCTATAGTGAACTGCCAGCCTATAGGGTGCTTGGGAGCCTGAGCTTTGAATCAGCCTGGCTGAAAGCTTGCTTCCACCAGTTACTGTCTGTGTGGTCCAGCCAAGTAACTTCACCTCTCAGAGCTTCAGTCCCCTTGATTGTAAAACAGGGATGAGAAACAGTCTCTGTTGCAAAGAACCAATGGAAAGAGTAAGTGAGACAAAGCGTGTAAAGAGCGCAACACATTGCTCAGCACATAATAAAGTTTCTAAAGCAGTCAGCGAGTATGAATTACAGTGCCATCATGGCAGGACCAGCAGAAAGTCATGGGTTAGCAGGCACTGCTGAGTCCTCTGTGGCCTTCCCCCTTCTCTACAGAGACACCACCATATTTATTTCATCCTATGGTTCTGACAACTTGAGTTGACTTCACCCTTTAAACTTCACTGCTCAAGTATGCCAGATTTCTAATTTTGAAGCAGATGACTGGATGGTTACAACCACAAAGCTCTGGGAAAGGGATACAGGACCCCAGTGATGCAGCAGAGATAACCACAGACCCTGTCCCCTGCTGTTCCTAAGATCAAGAAGTGAATGTGGGCTTGATTTATAGGCAGAAGGCTCTAGAGACAAACTTGGGGCCTCTCCTTAGGCTCGGAGTCTTATTTCACTTTGGGGTCTCAAAAATCATCAGTTCTCTGGAGGTGTCCATGCCAGTGTGTCTGTCTTGCTCTGCAGTTATTTCAGGATTAAGAGGAAAGGTCAAAACCTCCATTTCTCAGGGAGATTTCTTACCAAGGCCCGGGGGACACAGGAAGGGATGCAAGATTCTTCCGACGCATGCATAGAGTCTTGATTTGTGGTCATCTCCCAGGTAGGGTGCATTAGCCTTGAGCCCTTGCAGATGTTTATTCAAGCTGATGTGTTGTTCTCTTTGACCCTGGGCCACAGGTAAGCTGCCTCCTCCCTCAGATGACTCATTCCCACTGATCATCTAGCAAGGCCTGCTTACAAGCTGAGATGGCTGATTTTATGTGTCAACTTGGCTGGGTCACAATACCCAGATATTTGGTCAAATACTAGAGTCCAGATATTGCTGGAAAAGAATATTTTAGATGAGGTTGACAGTTAAATCAGCAGACTTTGGGTAAAGCAGATCATCCTCCATAATGTAGGTGGGTCTCATCCAATCCGTTGAAGGTTTTGAAATACCTATGTCCTCTAAGCAAGAGGGGATTCTACCTCCAGATTGCCTTTAGACTTGAGCTGCAACACTGACTCTTCCCTGGTTCTCTCAGCCTATTGGCCTGGGTCTCTCAGCCAACAGGCAGGCCAACAGGCTGAGAGACCCAGGGAGGAGTCGATGTTGCAGCTCAGGTCTAAAGGAAGTCTAATACTATCTTAAGGGTATCTTATTAGATACCCTTAAGAGGGTATCTAATACCCTCTTAGCCTGCAACAAGGGCACCTGAAGATATTGGACTTGCTCAATGACATGACCAATTCCTTAAAATTACTCTCTCTCCACACGCATACACACAAACCCAAACACACCTACACACACCCTATTGGTTTTGTTTCTCTGGAGAACCTTGACTAATTCACAGACCAACTCTGATCCAGCCAGGAGCCATTTGGCCATTGTGCTCAAGAATAAGATGTTGTGCCGGATGTCATCTTAGTAAATGTCCTAAATAAAATAAAAGACTAAAAAGGCAAACAGATGTAATAACTCCAATAGGGTTAAAGGAACCACCATGCTACCTGTGCCAAACACTTTACAAACACCATCTCCTCTACTCCTCCTCACACACCCGAGAGGTGCATTACAGTTCAACACCTGGGAAACAGAGGCTCAGGAAAGGAAGTACTTTGCCTATGGTCACAGCTGCCAGTCAAGAAATATGAAGTCAGGTCTTCCGCCTCCAACTCTAAAGTTTCTTCCATTATGCATTTCTTCCAGAACAGCATGATGAGAGGTTCATGAGCTACCAACAAAACTTAAGCTTCTTATCTTGATCTGAGCACAGGCACATATGGCCTTCTGTTTTGAGTCTTTCAACATGGGCTGACTGTCTCAGGGCCAAAATACTCCCAACCTCATCCAAATGTTTCTTTTCATATTCACCTCAACTCGAACTTGGTATTCTCCAACCTTCCCATCATAAATCTGTTGAGTCACTCTGTAGCTGCTGGCCCTTGAAAAATAACCAGAAAGCGTATTTTCAATCTGAGTGATCTACATGCTTAAGATAAAAATAAATATGGGCCAGGTACAGTGACTTATGCCTATAATCCCAGCACTTCAGGAGGTCAAGGCAGGAAGATTGCTTGAGCCCAGGAGTTCAAAACCAGCCTGGGCAACATAGTGAGACACCATTACTATATAAAAAGAAAAAAAAACATTTAAATTAAAAAAAAAAAGGAGAGAGATCCAAGATGGCCGATTAGCAGCAGCTCAGGATTGTAGCTCCCAGTGAAAGTGCAGAGAGCGAGTGGATGTCACACTTTCAAATTTTTGTTGCCCACATACTGGGAGATTCCTGGCGGAGGAGCCCCACGGGTCACCAGCGCAACTCTTTTGGCCGGCACGGCTGTTTTGCCGGTGCCCCAGCGTGGTGCTTGTCGGTGCAGAGTATACGGGACTGGGTGCCCTTTGAGTTGGGCTCGGTTGATCCCATCCCCACAAGGAGAACAGCAATTGGAAGCACCAAGGACTGAGAGTTTCACAGCAAGCACAGCCGAACCCGGGAAGGTCCAGCTCTGTGGGGAAGGGGTGTCCGCCAAAGGAAAACTAAGAAACAGAAAAAACTTCATCACCAGGCGGAGAGAGATCCAAGATGGCCGATTAGCAGCGGCTCAGGATTGTAGCTCCCAGTGAAAGCTCAGAGAGCAAGTGGACGCCACAATTTCAGACAAATTTTTGTTGCCCACAAACTGGGAGATTCCTGGTGGAGGAGCCACACAGGTCTCCAGCGCAACTCTGTTGGCCGGCAAAGCTGTTTTGCCAGCGCGGCTGTTTTTCTGGCGCCCCGGCGCAGCACTTCTCAGTGCGGAGTATATGGGACTGGGTGCCCTTTTAGTCGGGCTTGGCTGGTCCCATCCCCACAAGGAGAACAGCAATTGGAAGCGCTGAGGACTAAGAGTTTCACAGCAAGCACAGCTTGAACCCGGGAAGACCTAGCTCTGTGGGAGAAGGAGTGTCCACTGAAGGAAAACTAAAAAACAGAA
>CAUYQU010075926.1:0-16137 GCA_963574635.1 Cheracebus regulus | reverse complement strand
CCCGGGGGGCGCGGGGCGGGCGGGGCGCGCATGCAGATGAGCCGAACGCGGGGCCGCGTCACTCCGCACCGGCGCGGTGGCTGCGGGGTGGGCAGGAGCCGGCACAGCCACCCAGCGCCGCCCGCGCGCGCCTCCCTCGCCGCCCCCCCCGCGCCCCCCGGCCGCCCTCGCCCGCTCCCCGGGGCGGGACCCTCTGCGGGGGATGCCGGCCGCGCCCCGCGCCCCCAGCCCCGGGCAGCCCCCTGCGCGCGGGGACCCCGGGCTGCCGCGCGCGCCGCGCTGGTGCTGAAGGGACAGCTCCCGGCCCAGCCCTGCGCCCCCAGTCCCGGGCGGCTCCTGGTCCCCGAAGCCGAGGTCGGGCGGGGAGGCCGGGGATGCCCCGCGGGTGAGGCGCCCCCTCCCGCAGCCGCGTTCATGGCGGTGGCCAGGAAGATCAAAACTTTGCTGACGGTCAACATCCTGGTGTTCGTGGGCATCGTCCTGTTCTCCGTGTACTGCCGCCTGCAGGGCCGCTCCCGGGAGCTCGTGCGCATCGTGGGCGCCGCCGACCGCCGGGTGCGCAGCCGGCACGCCAAGGTGGGCGCGCTGGGGGAGCGCGAGGCCATCCTGCAGCGCCTGGACCACCTGGAGGAGGTGGTCTACAACCAGCTCAACGGTGAGCGGGGTGTGGGGGGGCGCCCGGCGGGGGGCGGGGAGGAGGCGTCCCGGGCCGGGGGCAGAGGCCGCAGCCACGTCCACCTGGGCGTGATGGGTCAGACCGGACTCGTGTGGGCGCCCCTCTGCGCCCCCGTGGGAGGGTTTACACGGGAGAGACAGGAAAGGTAAGGGCTGAGGAGGCCCCTCCAGTGGAGACTTGAGAAACCCCCCCAGGATGACTCCAAACTTTCTCCCCAAGAGAACTTGTGCAGGGATCTTTCGACCTGCTCTAGGAGCAGCAGTGCCTAGGTCCGAGTGCGGGTTTAGGGGCTGGCCTGGAGCTCCAGAAGTGGGGGGCGTCAGGTTTAGGCTGTGCCTACCCCTCAACTCTCGAAGGTGGGGAAAGAGGTGGGGACGCCGCCCTTGGGAAGCTGCTGGTGCAGTATCCTTTGTCCCTGAGGCTCGAAGGCACCCAAAATGCTTTGACACCTGGCCTAGGTGACCCCCAGTCCTGGGGGTGCCTGAGGCCACGTTAGAAAGTTATTGTGGGGGAAGAAGCGGGAGGCTGAGACCTGCGATCCGTGGGGGATGGAGCTGGGGACCCAGCGGGGCCTGGCGGGGCTCATGACTCAGGGGACCTAGGAGGTGGCACCTGGGAGCCCCAGAGTCCATGAGAGCCTCCAGCTCCTGGTGGGTCTGTTTCATCCCATGAGGATGTAGGTAGCCTGAGAGGCAGCCCCAGTGTCACCACAGCTCAGGGCCAGTGGCCGCAGCTGCGCAGAGCAGGCACTTTTCTGCTGGCTACAATTTCCCGGAGGAGCAGCTGTGCCTGGGGCTGCTCTGTGAGCCGAGCTGGAAAGCAGGAAGAAACTTTGTGTGTCTCCATCACTAGCCGGCATTTCTTTCCGTTCCGAGCTGATGATTCAGGTTTCTGCCTTGGCAGCCCCAGCAAACCTCCTCCAGAAAGCGTCCGTAACAGGCTGGAGTGGGAGGTGTCTGGGAGCTGGGGTTACGCGGCCAGGCAGGGGTTCCGGATCTGCCAGGCGGGGGCTGTCTGGCCTGCCGTGTGTGGGGGCGAAGATGTGGGGGTCGTCTTGTGTTTCCTTCAAGGAGCCGCACCCTCCGTTGAGGGTGGGCTGCAGACAGGCCTCGGGGTAGCGGTGGGGGAGGTGAATCCCCAGGACAAGGTGGTGTCCCCGCTTTGTCTGGCTCAGAGCACCCTGACTTCCTGAGCGCCTCCTCAGCACCCCAGAGTGCCTGACGCTCCCGTGGAGCTGCTCTGGTGAGCTCTGTGGCTCCTCTGATCTTTCCGATTCCGCGGGAGTCACTAGCGGGGAAGGTAGCTCACGCCCGGCCGTGCAGTCCATCCCGGAGGGCGGCGTGCGGCGGCAGCACCGGCTCTGTGGAAGCGTGCTCGCCGCAGGGTTGTGGTCTGTTTTATGGGGAGAGCCGGAGGATTACATAAAAACACTGGCAGCGTGCTGAGGTTGTGTAACACCACCGGTGGCTCCGCCCAGAGGCGCTTCCCAGCCTCGCCCTTCAAGGTGAGGAGCGCCGGGATTCTGGGTGGCGGAAAAACCCAGAATGATCCCCTTTCCTGACATTGGCGGGAGATAAAGCAGCATTCCCGGAAAGGGCGTCTCCCCTCCCCCCCGCCCCCCGCCCCCCACTGCCCCCTCCCCCACCCCTGTCCTCTGTCCCCTCCCTCCCCCTTCCCTCCCCCTTCTTCCTTTCTCTCTTTTAAAATCATTTCTCTTTCTTTCCTTCACCCAGCTTTCCTCCCTGGTTAGCCTCTGAACTGCCCCCGCCATCTGTCTGCCCCCTCTCTGCCCTTTTGACGAGGCCAAGTTCCGTCCCCCTCTGTGACCGGTGGGGCTGGCAGTGTCTAAAGCAAAGTCAGCCAGCCTTTGCCCAGGAGGCAGCGTGAGACACCAAAACCGCTGTCCTCCCGGTGGGGCCCTAAGAGGGGGTCCAGCAGAGGCCTGTCTGTGCCCGTGAGGCCGTGCGAAAACCACATTGCCCGCTCCGACGTTGGCACAGGCTCTCAGTGTTACAAGGTGTGGAGGAAGGCTTCCTGGAGGAGGCGACCTGCTCTTCCATCATGGCCTGTTCCAGACTGACATCCCAGGATATAAAATTGATTCCTGGGAGCTCTCACTCGATGCCAACCCACCCAAGCTCAGATTCCAACCCACCGAGCTCAGATTCCGACCCACCCGAGCTCAGATGCCAATCCACCCGAGCTCAGATTCCAACCCACCCGAGCTCAGATGCCAACCCACCCGAGCTCAGATACCCACCCAAACTCAGATACCAACCCACCCGAGCTCAGATTCCAACCCACCAGAGCTCAGATGTCAACCCACCCGAGCTCAGATACCCACCCAAACTCAGATACCAACCCACCCGAGCTCAGATTCCAATCCACCCGAGCTCAGATTCCAATCCACCCGAGCTCAGATTCTAACCCACCCGAGCTCAGATACCGACACATCCGAGCTCAGATACTGACCCACCCGAGCTCAGATTCCGACTCACCCGAGCTCAGATGCCAACCCCCCCGAGCTCAGATTCTATGGGCTCACTCTATGCTGGGAGAGGAGAATCACCCCCGCCTAGCGCAGCCCCACCCTCTGGCCCCTCAGGAAGAAAGGCTGTGAGCGGAGGATGGCGTTGGGATGGCGATGGGGAGTTCTGCTTTTGGTTGGTTGGTTGTGAGGGAGGTCGTTTCTAAAATTCAGGGCACACATGTGTGAATTCCCTCACATTCTGGGCACATTCAGGACTGAGGAGGTCGGAGTCTGTGCAGCAGGAAAGTGGAGAAACTGGGTCGGGCCACGGGGCCCAGAGGGCTTCAGCCAGGGGAGAGCGTGGGGCCGGCGGGCCACGGGACACAGAGGGCTTCAGCCAGGGGAGAGCCTGGGGCCGGCAGGCCACGGGACACAGAGGGCTTAAGCCAGGGGAGAGCCTGGGGTGGGCCACGGGACCCACAGGGCTTCAGCCAGGGGAGAGCCTGCGTGGGCGGGCCACAGGGCCCAGAGGGCTTCAGCGAGGCGGCGCTGGCTTTAGAGGGACCCAGGTTTCTGTCATTGCTAAAAGTTTAAATTTAAAAAACAGAAGGCCCCACTGTGGCCAGCCGGTTGCTGGCCAGGAAAGTTGGGGCGTGGCGGCCTCCGTTGCCGGCTGGTCCCACCCGCGGCTGCAGTGCGGGGTCTTGGGCGCGGCGCGGCTCGGCGGCCGCAGGAGGAGTGTCTCTTGTGTCTCTTGCATGCCCAGCACAAAGCGCGTGCCCCGTCAGCGCCGTGTGATGAGTGACGGCCAGGCAGGAGCTCCAGGACAGCGGGTCGGAGGTGCACCGGCTTGCGCAGAAGGCGCAGTCAGAGGCGCCCGGGGTCGGGTCGGGTCCAGCCAGTGTCTGGCTGCCGCCCCTGTGTGTGTCTCAGAACGTCCTGCGGCCCCCACAGTGCCGGCTCCAGCGCCCCCTCCCTCGAGAGCTGCAGAGGGTGTCAGGTGTGGGTTTCTAAAAAGGGGTTTCCGAGCTTCTGCTCCGCGTAAGCATTTCCATTTTGGAAACGCTTTGAGAAATTCTCCTTGCTAAGAAATGCGAGTTCCAGCAGGAGCTTCTATTCATTTGTGAGTTTTATTTCCCAAATGGCTCCTGCTGGTTCTGGGCGGCCTTTCCAGCGTGAGTTCATTGTCTCCCCCTCCCCTGAACTCCCTCCGTGGGTCACAACTTCCCACACTGCTGAGCCGAACGGCCGGAGTGGCCGCGGCCGGGATGACCAGGCCCACCCGCGGCAGCATCGACGGTGGGCGTGGGGCCGTTTTCCACGCGGACCGTGAACCTCTCGGCCCCGCCCGGCCCGGAGTCACTGCCTCCCATGATTGTGGATCTGCCGTAAAAAGTGAGAAGTAGTCACAACCCACAGCTGGAGCCCCCGCTCTGACCCCAGTCATGAGGCCGGGTTCTCGGCTACGGGACGGGCATGGCCTCTGCTGTTCCCGACAACCGCCGGGCGCCTGCCCTCGGAGAAGCCGGCGTTTCCCGGGGTCCGGGGAGGGGAGTGCGTTTCCCGGGGTCCGGGGAGGTGAGCGGCGTTTCCCGGGGTCCGGGGAGGTGAGTGGGGTTTCCCGGGGTCTGGGGAGGTGAGCGGGGTTTCCTGGGGTCCGTCCGGGGAGGTGAGCGGCGTTTCCCGGGGTCCGTCCGGGGAGGTGAGCGCATTTCCCGGGATCCGGGGAGGTGAGCGGGGTTTCCCGGGGTCCGGGGAGGTGAGCGGGGTTTCCCGGGGTCCGGGGAGGTGAGCGGGGTTTCCCGGGATCCGGGGAGGTGAGGGGCGTTTCCCGGGGTCCGGGGAGGTGAGCAGGGCTTCCCGGGGTCCGGGGAGGTGAGCGGGGTTTCCCGGGGTCCGGGGAGGTGAGCGGCGTTTCCCGGGGTCCGTCCAGGGAGGTGAGCGCATTTCCCGGGATCCGGGGAGGTGAGCAGTGTTTCCCGGGGCCCGGGGAGGTGAGCGGGGTTTCCCGGGGTCCGGGGAGGTGAGCGGCGTTTCCCGGGGTCCGGGGAGGTGGGCGGCGTTTCCCGGGGTCCGGGGATGTGAGCGCGTTTCCCGGGGTCCGGGGAGGTGAGCGCGTTTCGGTCTTGCGCTCTCTTCCTTGCATGTGCACCGGCACATCAGCTGCATGAGGACAGTGTCCACTCACACCGCCCCCAGATTCGCTGGGGATCTTGACGCCAGCGGACCACAGGCGTGTCAGAGCCACTCGGCCTCTCCCTCACCCGGAGGGTGGACTCTGTGCAGGCCTGTGCCTTTGAGTCTTGGGGGAGACGAGTTCCTGAACGATTGTCAGCCACTTCCCTGGGGGCCGAGCAGGCCCGACCCGCAGCCTGCGTCTGCACATGCAGCAGCCACTGGGCTTCTAGGAGCAGGCCGGCGGGCGGTGACCCCTAGTCAGCAGGTGCCGGCCGAGTGTTTGCGTTTACGATTCAGCTCAGCAAGCTGCATGTTTCAGAGTTTTGGAACTGTTTTCTGAAAGGACAGTTTATCCTTCATATCCTTCATTGGCTGGAAACCTGACAAAAATAAGTCTGTAAATTTCCATGTCTGATCTCCCGCTGAGGACAAATGTGCAGGATGGGGCCCGCGTCATGGGACCTGCGCAGGCAGCGGCCTGTCCTCTCTTGAACAAGCACAGGTGCCTGTGAAGGGACAGAGAGGTGGAGAAGCCAGGAGGGGCGGAGGAGGGGGTGAAGCTGATGCTTGGCTCCCGTGCCCCAGGAAACACCCTGTGACCCCAGCTTTCCCTTATGGGATGTCCAGCAGAGCGATGGCCGCCTTGCCACTCAGCGAGGGGACTGGTGTCAGCGTCACTGTGACATTTCCCCCGCTAGTTGCCATTTGCAGAAGGAGAAGCTCATTTTCCAGTCGTTTAAAAGGTGCTCGGTGCTGCGTCGTCTCACGGTGCGGAAGCAGCCCTCGGTGTGATGACAGCTCAGCCCTGGGCTCACGGTGCCTCCAGGAAGCCGCCAGCCTGCTCACGCCTCCACCCTGGCAGTGCCTGCCAGCCCTGCGCCCATGCCTGGGGTGCCCATGGTGCTGCCTCAGGTTCTGGAAATAGGAGGGGCACCCTGTGAGGGGGCACCAGGAGCCGGGTCAGGAGGTGCCCCCGTCCCTGGTACAAGCACTCACCCTCCTGGAGCAGTCATAGATGGTGATGCCAGGGTCCTCGTGAGCTCAAACTGGCATTTGTGGACCCAGCCCCTCTGGGCCCGAAGACCACTGACTCTGTGGGTGATGGCAGTGCCCCACGTGCCCGCATGTCCGTTCCTTCCTGGAGAACTCACATGCACCTGCTGCGTTCCTGCACTGCCCTGAGGACCCAGGCCTGAGCAGAGACGTCCCCACCTCAGGGGTGATGTCCCAGGGAGGAAGACAGGATGAGCCAGTCGCATCATCCGAACGGATGCAGACAGCGCCGAGGCTGTGAGGAAGGCTGGGTGACGTGGCGAATGGGCAGCTGGGTGGGGTGGAGGGTGACGGGTGGAATGAGGCCCACCAGAGGCTCACGTCTGCCTGGAACCTCGGAATTTGGCCTTGTTTTGAAACAGGGTCTTGAGAAGTAACTAGTTAAGATGCCCTGAGCCAGGACTGGGGATTAGGTGGGCCCTAAATCCAATAACTGCTGTCCCATAAGACCAGGAGAGACTGAGGTACAGAGGGGAGGAGGCCCCGTGGGGTCAGAGGTGGGGACTGGGGGGATGCTGCTACGGCCAGGGGGCCCTGGGACAGGCAGGATGTGCCCTGCACACAGCCTTTGGAGCGAGTGCAGCCCGGCCTCCCGTGTGTGGGGTCCCATGTGAGGGGACAGGTGTGTAAGGGGACAGGCGTGCAGGGGCCCATGTAAGGGGACAGGCTTGTGGGGTCCCGTGTGAGGGGACAGGTGTGTGGGTGCAGCCTCCCTGCTTGGTTCCACTGCAGGGCCTGGGACACACGCAGGTGAGTGGGAGGGAGCCAGTGTCTGAGTGGCGAATGAGGAGGAGCCTCCAGGAGAGAATCTGGGAAAAGCGCCGGGCGTGGGCGGCAGGTGCTGAGGCCCCAGTGGGCCCTGGGGTCCAGGGTGGTCGGAGGAAGTGAGTCAGGGAGGCGTTGCGGTGCCAGGGCAGGGGCTGCCAGCCCTCTCTCAGTCTCTGCAGCCCCGGGAAGGATGCCAGCTGCACTCCCAGGCTCTGGGCCATGCCAGGAGGTTCTTGACAAGGGATGTGACACCATGAGTGCCTGTTTCCCAGGGGTACTGAGGTCCCACCTCTGGGAGTGCGCGTCTCGCCAGCTGCTTGAAGCACATTTAAAAATTTCACTCAGATCTGCCAGGACCCGGATGAGCCGGGGGGCTCATAGCAGACGGGAAACCCAGGTCTCCGTCACGGCTGCACTTCCATGGCCCTGATTCCAGACCAACGGGGCCTCAGCCGGGGCTGGCGTGGGCGGGCGGTTCTTCCTGGCGGGGCCGCCCTGGGTTGGTTATGAATGCTGAGCAGCGTTTGGCTCCACGTACTGCCAGGGCACCCTCCTCCCCGCCTGCCGGGACACCAGGAGGCCCCTGGGGTGACAGTCCATCCTGGCACTCGCCTCGCTGACCCTGTGACGCCAACCGCCTGGGTCCACATCGAGCTTCTCCTGCCTCCGCTGCATGACTATGGGCTGGTCACACGCCCCCTGCACCTCAGTTTCCCTGTCTGTAAAGGTGGATGCCAGAGCAACAGCCTCGGAAGGGCCCCGTGGCACTGAAGGGGGCAGCGGGGGCCTCGCTGTGCCAGGTGCAGCAGAAGGACGCCTGCTGGCACCGCCCGCTGGCACCACCCACCTCCCCTCTGAGGGGGGACTGATGCATCTCCAACCCCAAAGGTGCCTGGCAGGGGCTGAGGGCTTTAGGTGGCCCAGGGACACCGAGTTGCAGAGAATCAGATCACGTCGTGAAGGCTTGGTGGAAGCTTCCCTGCTCCCACCTCCAGCCTTTCCCTCGGCTCCAGGACCACCCTCCCAGCCTCCAAGCAAAGCAGCCTCCCTCTCCATCACAGACAAGGCGCCTCGCCCCGGCGCCGAGAGGCTTCGCTGGCAGACACACCCGGCCAGACTCTCAGTGCAGCAGTTTCCATTCTGTTTACTAATATTTACTAGTGAAACGATACGTGTTTCCTACTGGTGCCAACCCGTCACTTATTTAAGAAACGAATCAATTTAACTTAAAAGATGAGTCGATTTAAAAGGAACTGTTAAGTAATATGAACTCAAGCTTCTGCAGAGACGACAGATCCCCGGAACCCGGAAAGATCCGAGGTGGAGCGTCTGCACCGTGTGGCCCTCGAGGGCTCTGGGCCGTGTCTGCCTCACCCGTGTCCTGGGGCAGAATCAGAACCCACGAAGGAGCTCCGGACTCCACAGCAGGTCTCCCGAGCGTGCTGTGCCTCTCAGTCTGATTTTAAACAACAGCAACAACATCAGGTAAAAGTAAAACGAGAGTGGATGAGCTGCAGAGACGCAGGTTGGCGGCAAACCCTGGCACGCTGTACCCACGCCGAGTCAGGGACGTCACTACAGGAGGCCCACCGGCTCTGCGAGCAGCTGACATGGTTAACTTTCAGCTACAGAAAACTCAAGTCTATGAAGAACCCGGTGGCCCCGTGGTTCTGGCACGGGGTAAGGTGTGACCCAGCGGCGGGGCCCCTCGCAGCCCCGTTTTCTTAGGAGCACCTGCCTCGGATCCCCGCCTGCATGGTGGGGTCAGTGCCCCCAAACCTCAGGACGCTGAGTGGAGAAGACATGGGTTCCTCGGAAGGAGGTCAGGCCGCCGTAGGTGGGCGCGGAGGGGGAGCACCCGGGCCTGAGGACTGTGTTCTGCCTGCGTGGGGGGACCTGTGGCCGCATGTGGCATGGCAGTGTGCATGGTGGAGGCGGGGTGGTGACCTGCACCAGGTGGAAAGGCCTGATCAGAAGCAGACTCGGCCAGTACGCGAGTCGGGGCCCTCCCAGGGAACCGAGCCAGTGGACAGACCCGAGGGGAGATTCAGGGTCGGGCTCAGCTCCCTGGACTGTGACTGTGCCGGCCAACAGGCCCCACCATCTGCCGTCCGCAAGCTGCAGACCTGGGAAGTTGGTGGGGTCCTGAGTGCGGAGGCCGGAGGCCCCGGGGTCAGGGTGGGAGAAAAGGTGTAACTTCTACTCCAAAGGCTGGGACCTGGCTGCTCCCTCCGATGCCCACAGGCAGGAGCAGAGGGAGGTCTCAGCTCACACAGGACACGCAGCCGCCCTCCTGAGCCTTTCTGTCCCAGCTAGACCTCTGAGAAGGGGCTGATCCCCGTCCAGCTGGGAGGGCAGTCCTGCCTTCCTCGGCCCCCATCAGACTCAAATCTTGCACAGACACACCTGGAAGCAATGTTTCCAGCCACCTGGCATCCGAGGCCCTCTCGGTGGATGCAGAATTGACTATTGCAGCCAGCTTCAACCACGGGGACACCCCTCCCTTGAAGGCACGCATGCTGCAGGCTTGGTGGCTCGGTGGTGGCCACGGACACCCAGGTCTGTCTCTGCTCCTCCCTCCCAGCGAGTCTCTGCAGCGTTCAGAGGACCTGTCCAGCTGCTCAGTGCGCATGAGCAGGGCCCTGAAAGGCCGGAAGCCCCGCAGGGACATCTGGGGACACGCAACCTTCCTGTCTCTCCGCTAGGACTGTGTCACCTTTGAGCACCCAGCCAGCCACTGGCAGAGGACGGGAGGAACGCCCTGTGGGACTGACTGGTCATGACTCGCCTGGGGCTGGGGCAGGAGCAGGGCTGGGCCTCCTCCGGTGACATAGTGGAGCGTGGACCCGACCACAGCTGGTCCGCCGGGCAGGCGGCCCACGGCCGTGCGCCATACGTCAGTGCTGCCCACACCCGGCTACAGGCCCAGCTGGGAGGTCGGTCGGGCTACACATCTCAGGATCCACCAGGTGGTTTAGGGCGACCCGGAGCCTGCAAATCACCAGCTCCCACCTGATCCCACAGCTGCGGCTCCAACCCTGTGCCAGGGTTCAGGTGTGGGTGCCGCAGGCGATGTCCGAGGCCCGTGCCAATTGGATGCCGGGTTGTGTCCCTGGTGGCCTGAGGCCCCGGTGTTGGAGGCTGGACTGAAAGCTGGGGCGAGAAGGGACAGTGGCTAAGGACAGTGCTCTTCAGGCCCTCTGAGGAGAGGTAGCCGTGTGGGTTCCCCACGCACCCACCTCCCCGCTCCCTCTGGGTCAGGCCCGCCCAGTGCCTGCCCCAGCCCCACACGGCATCCAGCACGCTCCATCAGCGCCGTGCCGCCCACGCTGCCTGGTCAGGGCTGTGCTCAGGCTTGGCTGTCAGCATTTTATTTTATTTTATTTTTTAAATTTTTACGAGACAGGGTTTCACTCCCACCACCCAGGGTCAAGTGATTCTCCTGCCTCGGCTTCCCAGGTAGATGGGATCACAGGTGCACACCACCACACCCGGCTAATTTTTTCACTTTTTGGTAGAGCTGGGGTTTCATCATGTTGCCCAGGCTAGTCTTGAACTCCTGAGCTTAAGTGATCCACCCGCCTCAGCCTCCTAAAGTGCCGGGATTACAGGCGTGACCCACCATGCCCGGTGGTGGTTTACTTGTAAGGAAATAAGCCAAGTGCAACTGTTCTTTGAGACGTCGTCCTGGACCCTGGTGGATTGCGGGAGAAACAGTGAGATCTGGTGGACCACGAATCTCCCTGTGGCCCGCGGCAGCCCCGGCAGCCCCTCGGACGCCCCTCCTCCCTTCCTTCCCTGCCCTGGTTAGAAGGGACAAGGCTGGGCCTCAGGGCTGGAGGGGCCTGAGGATGGGGCCAGGGGGGAGGGCCGGGCGCAGCCTCCACGGAGCGAGGGGGTTCTGACCACTGCAGTTTTTCAGCGTTTAGGAAGGTTTTTAAAAACACAAAATCTCAACACAGGCTTACCGAAATTGTAGTGTATTTACATGTTTATGGATAACAAATTAATGCTTTTAACAGACTCACGGGAGTGTGATCCAATGGTGCTGTTCCCAGATGATCCTGGAATTCATAAAATCCACAGGTCTCCACGGGGAGGTGGCCCGGGAGAGGAGCTGACCCCGCACTAGGGAGCGAGTGTGGACGGAGAATGGCGAGTCCAAGGCCTGGGCCCGGGCACCGACTGGGAGGACTTGAGCGGAAGGAGCAGGAGAGAGGGTGTGGCATGGGGGGCCAGCGCAAGGGTCCTGTCCACAAAGCTGGGCAAGGTGACACTGCTACTGCCCCGCGCGGTGTGGGACGGGGCTGTGCTCTGTGCTCTATGGGGCATAGGGTGTGGGACGGGGCTGTGCTCTGTGCTCTGGGGTGTGGGACTCGGGCCAGGCCCTGCAGCATTCCTGGCTTTCACCGCTAGATGCTGATAGCTGCCCCTCCCCAGGTATGACAGTCAAACCTGCCCAGGTCTCACCAAGTGTCCCTGTGGGTCTGAGTACCCCATGTGAGCTCCAGTGCCGTGGTAATGGCAAGGAGGCTGGGTGGCTGCAGAAGGAGTGGGCTGGGGTGGGCATTCCTGCCAGATCTGAAAGGATGGCTGGGGGACTGCCCAGAGCACAGGGGGATTTGCCGAAGGGGAGGAAAGAGGTCAGGGACACGCCCTGGTAGGAGGGACAAGGCTCCGGGAGGTCCCCCGGCACCCCGTACCTCAGACGCCTGCGTGAAGGTGTTCAGGGTGGGATGCTCAGGGGCTCCTGGATTCTCCGTTTCCAGGGAGGAAGGAGGCACGGTCCTCTGAAGTTGAGAACTGCAAATTAACTTCCTGTGCTTTCTTTTTCCTTTTTTAGTGAAGCTATAGCACGAAATAGATGTGTAAAGAAAGTATATGCTCAGTTATAGAGGATCTCTATTTCCTCCCAGAATGGGGGCATAAAAACGCATTGTGACATGGGGACGTGGGGTCGGGCTGGGTGAGGACCCGCAGGCTGTGTCTCCCAGGCATGGCACCTGCTTTGCAGGTGGGGGCCCTGGGCAGGCACTGAGTGTGTGGTCCAGCTCCCCACCCCTGCGGGCGAGCCCAGCCGGGCCCGGGCGCTGGTGTCTGTGGGGTCACCTCCCAGCCTGCGGCTGACTCCTGCCTGGCCTGCCTCTCTTTCAGTGAGAGGCGGCGAAAGGCTGGTGAGGAAAGATGATGGAACCCAGATATGCAGGCGTGAGGGGGAGGGTGGGGCGTTTCGGGAGCTGCCATGCCCTCTCCAGGACCCACGTCCCCTCCATCCTCCACTCTGGAACATTCCACAGACTGTTCTCAGGGCCGGGGCCGTCCTCCCCTTCATGCTCCGAGTCCCCATTATCGTCTCAGAATGGACCTAGCACAGGGGTTTACTGCAGCTGCAGCGCAGAGGGGTCTTCTCCTGGGGCCTCGTCACTCACACCCGTGTGACGTCGTGTGGCATGTGAGCGAGCGGCTCCGACACGCCGCATTCTGAGCGTGCCCAGCCCTCTGTGCCGCGTGGGGGGCTGTCTCTGGACCCTGCATTCCTGCAAGGACACCAGGGCCAAGTGTGGGTCCACAGCCTGGTGATGGCAGAGCTGGGACCCGAACCTGCGGCCCCCACAGAGACTGGCCCAGGAGACGCAACCTTCTTAGATCAGCAGCTGTCGCGTGACCTTGCCACGTCCTACAGGGGAAAGGGGCTATTTTTACTTTCAACAGAATCGTTCCGTGGCCTCAGCTCTGTGTGTAGCCCCGGTGTGAAACCCAGCAAGCTGTGATTTTATTTCTAAGTAAGAAAAGAACAGGCGGGGTCTGAATCCTGCAAGGGGCGATTTTCACACTATTTCGAGAAAATTGTGGAAATGCCCGTTCATACTCCGAGGCTTGAGCACTGCGCAGTGGCCACAGGAGGCCGCCGTGGTCACCTCAGTGGCTCGGTGCAGTCTTGTGGTTAAAATGTGGCTGGAGCGCTGGCCACGGGACAGCGCAGAGCCCCACCCCCTGCCCCGTGCCACCGCTGTCAGGCCACCCGGCCTCCTCGTCCGGGTGAGAACAGCACTCCCCTCCGCTGTGAGGACGCGGCATGGGGGCGCATGCGAGGCTCTGGGAGCAGCACCCGGCAGCACGGGGTGCTTAGTCGGTGACGGAGCGGCCTCGGTGTCTCCCTTCCACCATCTGAGGTCCACCCGACCTCCCCGCCCGACTCCACTGCACGAAAGCTACTTCCACTCCGGCCCAAGATGCGTGAGCTCCAGGCTTCCCTGTGAAACTGGAGAGGGGCGTCGGCGAGGGTTTGATCCGATGCACACATCCTTCACTGCCCAGCAGGGTGCGCGGCGCCCGGAGCAGGTGCCTCTGCGAGTCCACCGCAGGCGGGGCGGCCCTGCGCTCTGCCCTCTGAGGCACAGGACAGGGGATTGCTTTGAAGGCGAAGGCCAGGACAGCTTCGTGGAAGAGGAACCTTTGGGCTGCACATTCGGAGCTGGATGGATCTGAGTCCTGATCCCAATGTTCCAGACCCCTGCGTACTTCCAAAGGGAAGTGCAGGGCCGGGAAACCGTCCGGCCAGGCGCCTCCAGCCACCCCGTCTCCCTCGCTTTGGCCCCATAAATACTCATATTAGTTGAACACAAGTGTTATGTACGAAGATTTATCCAACGCTGTATTCGTCTCGGTGAGAATGTATTTTACAGGTATCACCATGTCCTGCAAAATATTCATGACTCCATGGTTTCAGAAGGGCAGTCAGTCTTTTCACTACTGACAATATGTTATTAGTTTGGGTCCCCAGGGAATCTTGAAAGACCTGTCTGTAATGAAATTAGCTGCTGTATTTGGAGAGAGTGGATCAAATGGAAGCTGGGGGAGAGAGAGACATTATCTACAAAGGCAAACCAGGCTCTCTCTTTTTTATCTCCACTTTGTAATCATCAAAATTAATAGCTGGCACATTAAGTCAGTTTACGTTTTTATAGTGGGAATAAAGAGATGGGCAGGGGAGCTGGCGGGCGCTCCGCCTCCTGCAGCTTCCACGCTCCCCTCCACCCTCGCCCCCCCCCCCGACGCGGACACCCAAGGTCGCGGACACCCAAGGTCTTGGGCACACGAGGGACACGGGGCCTGGAGGGCTAGAAGCTGATGTGCTGCCGGCTCCCTCACTGCCTGCAGGGCGGGGTCCTGCTTGCTGGGCAGAGGCCACGGTGGAGGCTGCCGGTGTCCTGGGACCCCAGGGTGGAGTGAGGGCTGGGGACAGCGGCCGTGGTCTGGTCTGGAGTTGCCTCTGTTCTTCCCGCTGTCGCCCGATCAGGGCATTCCTTTTCCTTGTGTGCCTCGTTACATTTGACTGTGTGCTGGTCACTGTCGCTGAACGTGGATTTGCAGGCATAGCCCGAGGCCTGGGCGGGAGGCACTCTCCTCTGGAGAGGGCTGTGTTTGCTCCTTCAGGCTCCTGGGGGCTGCCCGTGCGGCCCCTGCCCACGCTGACCTTCTAATGCTGAGTTCGGGTCTCAAGGGTTGCTTGGGACACGCAGACGCTGCACATCCTGAAGGCGGGTCCCCCCGCGCTCCACCCTCACCCCTGTTTGTGAAGCGTGAGTTTTCCACTCGGCACCTCTGGCTTCTTCCCCTCACTCTCAGAGTTACAGGGTTCAGAACACCCCTTTGGGAAAAGGCAAATTGCAGGCCGGTTCCTTGCTCCGATTCCCACGTTCCCTTCACTCTCGGCCTGGCAGTTTCTTGCCATCTTGTCAGGTATTCATTGATTTTTAGAAGTTGATGATGTTGTTTAAATCCAGCATTCTTAGCGCTTTTCAGTGGAAGGCAGGTTGGTCTGGCTTGTAGAGGCCACAATTATGGGAAACCTTCGCTGCTGCTATGTGCCCAGTGGGGCAGGTGCCCTGAAGGACGGGTGTGGACAGACGGAGGCTCCAGAATGGGACAGCCAGGTTTGGGCTGTTTGGGGATCACATCCGTCGGGCCACGGCCATGCCCAGTGCCTCTTTGCGTGGGAGGACAGCGTGGCTCCCGCGTGGCACCCGCTTTCCCAGCAGCCCCCCCGCCCTCAGCCCCTTCCTCCCGATTATCTTGCAACTGGCCGCCTCTCAATGTGTGCTATTTCCTCTCTCAGAATACTGGCTTCAGTTGCTGTGACAGATGGAAATCAGTGACTCAAAGAGAAGCTGGGAGCTTGAAAGCCCACTTCCTTCCAAGTTGAAAAATCATAGCCGCCCACATCTCCCAGGTATGGTGTGCTGGGTGAGCAGGTGGCCAAGTGTGAAATGACTCTTCTGGGGGCAGGCACCTGGAGGGAGCCGGAGGGCTCTCAGCCCCCAGGAGACGGAGGCCCCATCCTTCTGGGTGGGACGGTGGGGTGGGAGGCACCCTGACTTCACATGCTGGACCTCTTGCTCCTGGCACTTGGCCCCAGCTCCTCTGGATGAGGGAACTCACGGCCCTGACAATCCCGGCCTCTGCGGGCCTCGGCGCCTTTACTTCTGCGTGTAACAGACCCCGACCGAAATGCCAAACCGCGGTGCGGCCCATGAAATCCGGAGGGCTGGTGGGACCCTCATGAACCCAGCTGCACGTGCGTCCCAGCTCCTCCTTCCTGCGGGAGGCACTCGGCCTCATGGTCACATGCTGGCTGCCCCAGCCCCGAGCATTGAGTCCAGCTTCCAGGCATGAAAAACGCTACAGGGCTGTGGACAAAAGGTGAAAACCGCAGATTCCAGCAGTCTGCTTTTTGAGATGTATTTCTCAGAAATTCCACCCAGCAAATTCCACTTGAGTCTCACTGATGAGTTGTTGGTCAGGCGCCACCCTCAGCCTTGAGGTTTTCTTTCTTTTTTTTTTTTTTAAATTGCATTTTAGGTTTTGGGGTACATGTGAAGAACATACAATATTGTTGCATAGGTACACACGTGGCAGTGTGATTTGTTGCCTTCCTCCCCTTCACCTATATCTGGCATTTCTCCCCATGCTATCTCTCCCCAACTCCCCA